>JBBPBX010030266.1:13087-29040 GCA_038048925.1 Garcialebias charrua
TGGGACATAAAGTCTGGAGGCTTTGAATACAGACCGAGTTGAGACAACAAAAATGAAAAAAATAGCCTCAGGTATGGCACCAGTAGGACTGGAGGACCAGTCCAAAATGAACGATCCAACTGAACCAAAACCCGAGCTAGTAGAAGCAGTCACGATGGAGGGTAAATCCAAAACGGGTGTTCCAAATCAACAGAAACCTGAACCAGTAGGAGAAACTAGAGGGCAAGCGCTACAAGTCCTTCTGTACGACCAAGGTTATATATCTTGGGATCCTGGGAAGTTACGGTGGTACTCGAAGGATTGCTTGAACTAACTAATAGAAAAGTAAAAAACATCATGAGTAGTGATCGACAGTCATTACTGTGCACAAGCCCTGAAAGAGGATTTATCCATTTGGGAAGAAAATTGATTTGAAAGTGCTAAGGGAAAAGTGGTGGCTCACCATTATTTGTGGAAGAAAATAGCTGAAATAAGGCTAAATCTATAGTTAGATGTGTAGCACCAAAAATCCCACACTAAAGAAGGAAACTACTGGTAGGGCAAAGAAGAAGTGGATCGTTATGTACAACAAAGATCGGGATCGAGAAGTGGGACAGAACCCCCGAGGTCGGAGGGTCCCACAGAGAGTACGTGTTAGAGGTTGTGCGGTATGGGTATGAATGGCTAGGTCATGTTGGAGAGTCAGGAGCTCTGGATTCTCATGAAGCAGATTCGCAAGGTGCTGTAGGACTGTGGAGTATGTGGTCAATGCAACGTAGGACAACGCTGGCACCGAGTGGATGGATTAACTATCAAGAGTACCATACCTTGGGGCTCAATGCTCATAGATGGAGCTGGACCCATGGGAGTCAATGGCAAGAAGGGAGAGAAATACCTTCTAGTGCTAGTGGACTCAATGTCAAGGTATGTAATAGTTAAACCGGTAAGAAAAGTTAGTGACAACAGTGTTGTTAACATGCTGGACCAAGTCTGTAGGTCGTTGGGCGTTCCAAAGGAATTGAGAACTGATGATGGGACATACTGTTGCAACGCACAAGTGGATCACTGGTATCAGACTTTTGGGGTGATGCGTGTTTACTCACTACCCCACACACCTCAAGCCAACAGAGTTGCCGAAAGAGCCATAGGTTTAGCCAAAAATTGGATAGCTAAAAATGCTAATACCAAAGAATGGAGCACTAAAACTGTGGAAGTAAGGCAAGCCTTGAATGACAGGTGTCGAGCTAGAAGACCCTCCCCCGGTGAGGAGCTTAATCAACGTCAATTTAACGCGCTGGAAAGTGGATGGGGCCTCATGGTTAAAGAGGAACAACCAGCCTCCAACACTTCATTTGAGGTTGGACAGAAGGTGTGGGTCACAGCACAGAATCACCCATCAGCAGTTGTAGTGAAGCCCAAATACAACGCCACAGACAAGGTGAAAAAAATATTAGAGAAAATCTTAGTGGAGTTACCAAGGAAGGGAATCCAAAGGAATAGAGCAACTGAAACCAATTCCTAGCTAACTCAAAACCAGAAATCGGATTATGGCCAATGAACCAAGCACCATGCTCCCCTATCGTAGAATGGTCACTATATGCGGGGGTGTTATCTTAAGAAGAACAACGATTTTGGTTTGGGCAGGTAGGGCTTCCAAGTGGAGCAAGCTGCAAAACAGCTGTGCAATCTGCATGGAACCTACTGGCCTACCCATTTTGTGGGAAGGACCAGGAAGAAATAAGCCCCTCAAACCTGAGGCGAAGAAAAAAGATGTACGGGAGTTGCATCTGAAACCTGTAAAGGTCATGGATGCCTTTATTTGTGAGAACTGTAGGATCACAGTTTTACCGAGGGTAATGATCCTTACACAGTGGGAGTTGAGTGGAAGAGGCCCAGAAGATTATATCTGTGAATGGGAAGGGACTAAGGTGAAGTACTGTGTAAATTGTCAAACGAGGATGCTGGAGGGCCGTCTGTTGCACTCAGAAAGGGCTATGGGATGGCAAGTAAGGAGGTACTATGATCCTCTCAAATCCTTCAAAGCCCAACTAGACGTGATAAGGTTCGAAACCCCCAGAAATGCACCAAGGATGCAACAGTATGACCAGGGGCCAAATCCAACACATACAACACACAGAAAAGTCCCAACCTAGTAAAACAGAGGAAAAGCGATGTCAGCTGAACGCTTGGGCCAGCAAGACATTTTTGAGGAAATGGAAGCACACGAACAAGGAAATGGACAACTTAAAACTGAACGACGGGGCGCTAGGATCATCAGTGGATCTCATTGCAGGAAAGAAGAAATGGAACCTGTAAGGACCCCAGCCTGAACCTACTGAATGGCTGGTGATTCAGTGGAAGTGGGTGTGGAAAGGACTACAACCTGGATTGCCACATCCCTCTCCACTATATCTGGAACTCCTCAAAGATCGAGTGACCATAACTCACAGGCGCTCGAGGAGGAAGCCCAGAGTTAAAAGAAACAAAGTCTTCGAAAAGAAACCCTCTCAACATGATTCGCCTGGAAAGGAGACTAAATCGAGATGATTCAGATAGCGATGCAGATCCACACATCTATGAAGATGAACCACAAATCTATGAAGATATGGCAACCCTGACCGGTCTTAAGGATTGTTCAAGGATTATGAGAATGGATAAAGCAACTTGTCTACGGACCTGCTGCAGGGATTCGTAGTGCTAATAGGCTTAGTCCTCCCTGAGCTGCCACCTTACCGTGGTGGAGGGGTTTGAGTGTCCCAATGATCCTAAGAGTTATGTTGTCAGGGGCTTCATAACCCTAGTAGGGTCACCCAAGGCAGACAGGTCCTAGGTGAGGGACCAGACAAAGTGCAACCCAAATATCCCTTATGATGAGTAAAATAAATGGACAAAATGTTCCCTCGCCCGGACGCGGGTCACCGGGGTCCCACTCTGGAGCCAGGCCCGGAGGTGGGGCACGTTGGCGAGCGTCTGGTGGCCGGGCTTTCACACATGGAGCTCGGCCGGGCACAGCCCAAAGAGGAGACGAGGGTCCCCCTTCCCATGGGCTCACCACCTATGGGAGGGGCCAAAGGGGTCGGGTGCAATGTGGGATGGGTGGTGGCCGAGGGCGGGGACCCTGGCGGTCTGATCCTCGGCTACAGAAGCTGGCCATTGGGACATGGAATGTCACCTCTCTGGTGGGGAAGGAGCCTGAGCTAGTGTGTGAGGTTGAGAGGTTCCGGCTAGAAATAGTCGGACTCACCTCAACACATGGCTCTGGCTCTGGAACCAGTTTCCTTGAGAGGGGTTGGACACTCTTCTACTCTGGAGTTGCCCCTGGTGAGAGGCGCCGAGCAGGAGTGGGCATACTTGTTGCCCCCCATCTTGGTGCCTGTACGTTGGGGTTCACCCCGGTGAACGAGAGGGTAGCCTCCCTTCGCCTACGTGTGGGGGGACGGGCTCTGACTGTTGTTTGTGCCTATGCGCCAAACGGCAGCGCAGATTACCCACCCTTTTTGGAGTCCTTGGAGGGGGTATTGGAGAGTGCGCCTCCTGGGGACTCCCTTGTTCTGCTGGGGGACTTCAACGCTCACGTGGGCAATGACAGTGAGACCTGGAGGGGTGTGGTTGGGAGGAACGGCCCCCCTGATCTGAACCCGAGTGGTGTTTTGTTGTTGGACTTCTGTGCTCATCATGGATTGTCCATAACGAACACCATGTTCAGGCATAAGGGTGTACATATGTGCTCTTGGCACCAGGACACCCTAGGTCGCAGTTCGATGATCGACTTTGTTGTTGTCTCATCTGATCTGCGGCCGCATGTCCTGGACACTCGGGTGAAGAGAGGGGCGGAGCTGTCAACTGACCACTACCTGGTGGTGAGTTGGCTCCGATGGTGGGGGAGGATGCCGGTCAGACCTGGCAGACCCAAACGTATTGTGAGGGTCTGCTGGGAACGTCTGGCAGAGTCTCCCGTAAGACGGAGCTTTAACTCCCACCTCCGGGAGAGCTTTGAACACGTTCCGAGGGAGGCGGGGGACATTGAGCCCGAGTGGGCCATGTTCCGCGCCTCTATTGTCGAGGCAGCTTATCAGAGTTGTGGCCGCAAGGTTGTTGGTGCCTGTCGTGGTGGCAACCCTCGAACCCGGTGGTGGACACCGACGGTGAGGGATGCTGTCATGCTGAAGAAGGAGTCCTATTGGACCTTTTTGGCCTGTGGGACCCCAGAAGTAGCAGATGGGTACCGACAGTCCAAGCGGCATGCGGCTCGGGTGGTTGCTAAGGCAAAAACTCGGGCGTGGGCGGAGTTCGGAGAGGCCATGGAGAATGACATCCGTACGGCTTCGAGGCGATTCTGGTCCACCATTCGGCGTCTCAGGGGGGAAAGCGGTACGCGACCAATACCATTCATAAATGGTATTGGTAGGGATGGCGTGTTGTTGACCTTAACTCGGGATGTTGTGAGTCGGTGGGCAGAGTACTTCAAAGACTTCCTCAATCCTACTGGCACGTCTTCCAGTGAGGAAGCAGAGCCTGGGGACTTTGGGTCGGGCTCTCCAATCTCTGGTGCTGAGGTCACCGAGGTGGTTAAAAAGCTCTGCGGTGGCAGGGCTCCGGGGGTGGATGAGATTCGCCCTGAGTTCCTTAGGGCTCTGGATGTTGTGGGGTTGTGTTGGCTTACGCGACTCTGCAATATCGCGTGGACATCGGGGGCAGTTCCCTTGGATTGGCAGACTGGGGTGGTGGTTCCTCTATTCAAAAAGGGGGACCGTAGAGTGTGTTCCAACTATAGGGGGATCACACTCTTAAGCCTCCCTGGTAAGGTCTATTCAGGGGTTCTGGAGAGGAGGGTCCGTCGGATAGTCAAACTTCGGATTCAGGAGGAACAATGTGGTTTTCGTGCTGGTAGTGGAACACTGGACCAGCTCTACACCCTCAGCAGGGTCCTGGAGGGTACATGGGAGTTTGCCCAACCAGTTTACATGTGCTTTGTGGACTTGGAAAAGGCATTCGACCGTGTCCCTCGGGGGGTTCTGTGGGGGCTACTCCGGGAATATGGGGTATCAGGCCCATTGATATGGGCTGTTAGGTCCCTGTACGACCGGTGTCAGAGCTTGGTCCGCATTGCCGGTAGTAAGTCAGGCTCGTTTCCAGTGAGAGTTGGACTCCGCCAAGGTTGCCCTTTGTCACCGATTCTGTTCATAACTTTTATGGACAGAATTTCTAGGCGCAACCAAGGTGTTGAGAGGATCCATTTTGGTGGCCTTAGAATCGCTTCTCTGTTTTTTGCAGATGATATGGTCCTATTGGCTTCATCAGGTCGTGACCTACAGCTTTCACTCGAGCGGTTTGCAGCCGAGTGTCATGTGGCCGGGATAAGGATCAGTTCCTCCAAATTCGAGGCCATGGTCTTGAGCCAGAAAAGGGTAGAATGCCCTCTCCAGGTCGGGGAGGAGGTCCTGCCCCAAGTGGAGGAGTTTAAGTATCTCGGGGTCTTGTTCACGAATGAGGGAAAACTGGAGTGTGAGATAGCGGATAGGTGCAGCATCCGCAGTGAAGCGGGCGCTGTACCGGTCTGTCGTGGTGAAGAGAGAGCTGAGTCGAAAGGCAAAGCTCTCAATTTACCGATCAATCTACGTTCCCACCCTCATCTATGGTCATGAGCTTTGGGTTGTGACCGAAAGAACGAGATCTCGGATACAAGCGGCTGAAATGAGTTTTCTCCGCAGGGTGTCTGGACTCTCCCTTAGAGATAGGGTGAGAAGCTCAGTCATCCGGGAGGGACTCGGAGTAGAGCCGCTGCTTCTCCACATCGAGAGGAGCCAGTTGAGGTGGCTCGGGCATCTGGTTAGGATGCCTCCTGGACGCCTCCCTGGTAAGGTGTTCCGGGCATGTCCCACCGGGAGGAGGCCCAGAAGAAGACCTAGGACACGTTGGAGGGACTATGTTTCTCGGCTGGCCTGGGAACGCCTTGGGATTCCCCCAGAGGAGGTGTTCCAAGTGGCTGGGGAGAGGGAAGTCTGGGCCTTCCTACTTATGCTGCTACCCCCGCTAACCGACCCTGGATAAGCGGACGAAAATGGATGGATGGAATAGGCTTAGTTATGTTGTTGATTATTTTGTATCAAGTCGGAATCAGACCATGGATCCTGACGCATGTGGAAGTCTCCCATGGGAGATCCAAATATGCAAACATGACCTTTTGGAACACCACACAAAGAAACATCTTCGTGCCATGGGACCGAAATGACACTGTTGAAAATCATACCAAGACCTGGAAAAGAATAAGACTAGCATGCTATCTAGCTTGGCTGTACCAGCTGGAAAACACCCCTGAATGGGTGTCAGCAATGGAAGCTGAGAACCTAACATGACCAGACAAATCCCATTTCAGGGTAAACAATCTACTGATTCTGCCTGAAGGAATTGTGACCTGGATAATGCTCCTGTATCACAACATAAAAAGAACAATGAGATGTAATTGGATCCATCCAGATAAAGAACCCCCTGAATAGTACTGAGTCTGGGGTTGTCGACCACTAATGGGGCTACGCCACCAAGGATACTGGGAGGCTGAAGTGATTTATACTGCCCCACCGAAGGACAACAGCTGCCAAGTCATACTCCCTTGTTGGGAATTTTGGGGCAATATTCATCTGGACTGTGACAAAATCCCTCCTTTCATCAGAAGAAACCGGACTGGAGATCATCAAAACCTAACCAAAGTCAAGACTGTCCATACCGTAAAACACAAGATGGTGCTCAGAATCAACGCCACTGAACAAAGTCCCAAAGTACGACCCAGGAAATCTGACTCCAGAAACAGAAAGGAATTGATCATTGTAACCAACATCGCTTAACCCTTCCCTGCTAACGTTAGTATATAGAATTTAGTTTACTTATTTACAATGTCCTGATACAACCAGCCCACCTGAGTCGGACGAACCTGACAACCTATCCCAGTCAGTTCAGCAGTTGCTGATCCCAATGATCCAGAGTCTGACTTGATTCTTGAAAACCCAATACCAACACCACCTCAGCGGCAGCTAATGGCTGGAAATGCTACCTACTTGCCTGAAGGAGATCTCATGATAGATCTCATGACACTTATTGGGTCCCCCATGATTGCTGAAACCCTGATGCCTCCAGCCAGTAAGAATGTTGATCCAGATGCTCGGTCAACAATGGAGAACGAAGAATCACCGGCCACTTCAAGATCTCCGGAGATGACCTCACTTCAGCCGGGCGGTACACATGGAACCGACCGAGATGACTACACCAGGATGGCTGTTTAAGAAGAAGCGCATAACAGTCCAGGGCCCAGTGACACAGAGGTTCCTATGCTGCCTGTCGAAGCGTCGAGGGGTATGGATTACGACGATATCTCGAGCGTGGACACAGATGACGATGAGTATTAACATGGGACTTGATCGAGGGTACATTCTGTTTTCAAGAAGGGGGTGTCAATAGATGGGGAATAAAAAGGACATTAATGGTTGAAAACAGACTGAAACAAACAGTGATTGCCTGAGTACAGGGCCCAAGAGCAGGGAGTGCAGACACATACACACATACACACACACACACATGCATACACATACACACATACACATACACATTCAAGTATGCAGAACACAAACAACAGGAGCAAAACATTGTTACAGACAGCTGAGGCCTCTTATCAGACATAAACATGCACACACACAGAGAAATACACTGTCACATAGACACCCACACGTGCTTACAGAGCAAAAGTATGCATGTAGGCCTGCTCTAAGCAAAAGTAGGTCAAGTAGATAACGCTAGTTACAGAGCAAGCTGCAAAGATATGAGCGTTTCTTGCTCAGAACGTTTGCTGATTCAGGGCCTGTTAAAAAGTAATAAAACTATTTTTCTCATACAAAAATAATCAAACAGACAATGATTATATAAAATGTATGTTCTATGATTAACTGAAGATGTATATGTGATTAATATATGTTTTGTAAGATTTAACGGCAAACTAAAAGGTGATTTTCCACTGCTGCCATCAGGGAGGAGACTGAGAAGTCTCCAGGCTCGAACCAGCAGACTGAGTGACAGCTCTGTTCATCAGGCAGTCAGGATGCTAAACACTCTGCCTGCTCTACCTCCCCTCCCATTTGATCTGCCTTAACACAAAAAACTTTCTCACACATTACCACACAACACAAAGATTTTAACACTGGACTCTGTGTCATCAAACGGGTTATTCACTAAACTCTCGGTCATGTGCTCATTCAGTTTGCACTACTCTCATATTTGCACTAATGTTTGTATTACATCACTGCCTATAGTCATACTACTGTTTACATTCACTGTTTACATTCACTGTTTACATTTATTAACACTGGTAAACCCAGGAAATTCAGACTACTATTAGAACTACTGTGAGTTTGTCAAATGACAATTTTAAAGTATTCACCTTCCATTAGGTGTCTGGGCCCCTGGGGCTGGAGGTCTTTGTTTGTGGGTTTGAATAGTAAACATTCCTTCCTGAGAATCTTCTCCAGCATATCCCCTCCAGTAGGACAAAACAAAAGATCACTCCCCCACAATAAGAATCTTCATTAACATACTACCCCCACCAATAACCGCCACATTCCAACAGCATTGCTTCTTCAGTTGAGAGAGTTGCTTTCTTACACCAGAGGGAGACTTATTGAAAGATATAGCTCTGTACTTTCAAAAATTTGCTAAAAGGAGCATATATATATATATATATATATATATATATATATATATATATATATATACATATATATTATACATATACATATATATATATACATATATACATATACATATATACAGTGGTGGGCAACGCTAATCCAAAAATTAGTTCCGCTATTTCTAAAGCACTAATTAATTTATTTAGGTCCGCAATTTCAAAAGCACTAATGTCTTATGAAAATTAGGGGAAGCTAATTCTAATCCGCTAATTAAATTCAACAATTGGTAGCAGCAAGTTATGCAATATTTGCACTACACTGCCAACTAGCGGTGCATGAACTGTTATACAGTAAGTTGTTTGAGTTTCAGAGTATTTAGTTTGGTTCTCTTCAACAGGTTTCACAAGGACAAAATGTACCCATTCCAAAGTCTGTTAGCTAAACTGCAGACATATTTGGCTGTTTTTTTTTCTTCTTTTGTTACTTTTAGTACCACTAGATCGCATGTGTCAAACTCAAGGCCCGTGGGCCAAATCCGGCCTACCATAACCGTTTCTGTGGCTCTCTACACCCTAGAACTTCAAGATAACAGTTGTAAGCATGTTGCTCTCAGGTGATGGGTCCCCATCCCTACACTCCCTGGTCTCTCTGTTAATTGTCTTGCTTATCTCCTCCATTTTGTTGTCCAGGTGTTTGTGATTGTCATGCTGTGTGTTCATGTACCTGTATATAAAGTCAGGGATTTTTTAATTGATAAAGCTCTGTATATGTTGTATAACACAATCATTGTTCCACATTTAATCTATTGTATTGAGGTTTGGGGAAAAGCGTGCAAAACAATTACAAAGCCTGTTTTTATTTTACAAAAGAGAGCTGTAAGAGTAATCACCAGAAAACATTTCAGTCACCCATCAAACACCTTGTTTCTTCAGCTAAATTTATTGAAATTCCAGGAATTGGTAGAATATAGTATTTTATCAGTTATGTATAGGGCTCATAATAACACATTACCTTTAAATATCCAAAGAAATTTAGACAAAGTTATTACAATCTTAAAGGGACAGATATTCATCAAACCACAATTCAGAACCAGCTTAAAGGGACGGTCTACCTCAATTCAGGGAGTTGGATTGTGGAATGTTCTGGAGAGTGATGTTAAAAATGCAAAATCAATTCATTCATTCATTCATTCAACCTTTATTTATACAGGCTAGCCTCGTTGAGTCACGGGGACTCATTTACAAGAGGGACCTGTCTCACTCACACCAAACAACCATCCACTCTCACACTCACACCTAGGGTCAATTTAGAGTCACCAATCAGCCTAACAAGCATGTTTTTTGGTCTGTGGGAGGAAACCGGAGTACCCGGAGGAAACCCACGCATGCACGGGGAGAACATGCAAACTCCACCCAGAAAGGCCCCGGACCGGGATTTGAACCGGCAACCTTCTCGCTGAGAGGCAGCAGCTCTACCAGTTGTGCCACCGTGCTGCCCAATGTATACATTTAAGAAAAAGGTCAAAAGGACTTGCTCAAAAACTATATATGATGTAGCTTAGTGTGTTTGTGTATTACAGTTAGAAAAATTAAGTAGAGTTATTCATTTTGTGATGTAGTTTGAAGGTTATCATTGGTTGAACAAACTGTGAAATAAATAAGGGGCAGATATAATAAGATTTCATCTTCTTTCTGCTCCTTTCATTTTATCCTACTTGTATTCTTGTATCTGATGAAACTGTTTTGTATTGTTCTTTTAAAATGAATGAATAAACATCAAATCAAATCAAATCAACGGCCCAGTCAGAGTCCAGAACCTGAACCTGAAACCTTCAGAGAGCTGAGCAGAAACCTCAAAGAACTGAAGCAACAATGGAAAGAAGAGTGGGTCAGAACTCCTCCAGAACCAGGAGAGAGACTGATGAAGTCCTGCAGACTGATGAAGTCAGAGAACCACAGAGGATTCTGCTGCTGAAGGAGGTTCTGTTGGGTCAGAGGCACAAGCTGAGGTTAAATTTTAATGATTTTAGAACTTGTTAAAGATCAGCCATCCAGCTAACTGTCTATCCATCCATCCATTCAGCTAAAAGTCTATTCATCCTTGTATCTGATGAAACTGTTTTGTATTGTTCTTTTAAAATGAATGAATGAACATCAAATCAAAAATAAGTCTGTATCTCTGTGTTTATCATTGTCCTGGCATTGTCTCCTCCTGTTGCCTCTGTCTCCTGAGTTCCTTGTGATTCCCTGAGTATGTAAGTTTGCTGCCCTGCGGACGCCATTTTGAAGAGTCCTAATGGTGAACTACTTTTTTTAAATCCAGCAGATTTGACCATTTCGTGAAACTCTCAAGCTCAGGAAAACTTGTGCTATAACGTCAGCTATGAAATATATTTTTTCTCAGCAAAGAAATAATTGTTTTACCGTGTTTTGTTGTAAAATCCTGGCTTCTTTGGCCGTCGCGGACGCCATTTTGAAGAGTGCTAATGTGGCGAAATTCTATTTTTAAATCCAGACGCGTCGCGTAGGCCCTGAGAAACATCCATAAGTTCACCCTCCATGTTAAAAAGTCTTCGTCTGACTCTTCGAAAACAAGCAATAAGGCTCCAGAGTAACACACTGGCTGCTAACTGCTAGAGAGAGAGCACACACCAAGAGACTGAGGGGGACGCTTTTTTGTGACGGACCACATCCGGCGCTGCTCGTAAATACGTTATTTCGTTTTTACTGATAGATAAATAGTTATTAGCGGTACTGCATTTTAAATAAAAATAGCATAAATCCGCTTATGAATTATAAAACTTAGTCAATCCGCTGTAAAGCTAACAGATTATTTAGCTACGCTAAAAGCGGATTAGCGCAATAGCGCTACCTAGCGGTCGGAGCCCCACCACTGCACCTTATGTACCCCATGTGATGCAAATGACAATAAAGAACGTTGAAGCTTGATATATCTGTACCTCTTTGATTAACCAACAAAACACATGTTTTTTGTTAGCGGATGTCATACCTACTTACTGGTGGGTCAATTGTTTTGTTATGAAGTTGTCTCACATTTTGAACCTTTAGTTAACCTCAGTCTTTGTTTTTGACCTAACAATTGCTCAGCTGCTCTGATTGCCGGCCTTTTGCGTACCTTGCATCCCATTCTGAATGCAAGTAAGTATCCATCCCTTTCTGCCTTGTCTTTTGGTTCTCCCTTGGCTAATGGCCTCACCTTCTGCCTTCATGACAGAGACCACCTGTTTTTAAAGTCAGTGTGCTGAATTCTTCAGCAGCATTCCAGATCTAATCTGTCTACATCTGAAGCAGCTCCACTCTGCCTAACCCTTTGGATTTTCCTTCTTTTATTATTATTATTATTATTTTTTTGTCTAACTAGGCACAGTTTTAGTTCAGGCAAAACACAAAGCCCAGCCTAGTACAGTACCCCAGTACTGACCGACTTCAATCAATCAGCTGATTGATTCAATTTATCTTTGTATCACCTTCCATTACACGACTGCTTAGCTGATTCCTCTCCGAGCATCTTGTTGGCAAATTTAAAATGTTTGAGTTCTTTCAGCCTGCCTCCCCTCGTTGTCTCCTCTGTAAACCCCTTCAAACCCGAGCTGCACCAAAGCACCACCTTTTCATCCTGTATCTGACTTAATCATTGTCATGTCTGTCACTGATGATTGCTCTGTTTTGTTCTTATGGGGGTTTTTGCTGCTGATCTTCTTGCCTTAGGTTTTTCATGTATCGTATATACATCGAAGGGAAGAAAGGTGTTCTTTCTTTGCCTCTGGCTTTTCCAGCGCAAGCACAGGGAGGCCTCAAAACAGAGAATCAAATGCAATGTTATGCAAACAGACAAATTATTTTCTGTATGCAGTGGTCTAGATGAAATCTGAGTCTCTTTTAATTCATCATGTTAATGTGACACATGCCTATATTTGATACATTTACCCTAAACATAAAGGAGAACAACATTCATGTCCAGAGGACTAAATGAGAAATAAAGGACAGACAGCTTGCTTTGCCAAGAGATATTTTTTCCAGGAGACAGTTGTGTTCCCATCAGTGATTCTACACACCAGAGCATCAATACTACATATAAATCAGTCCCAAAGGTGGAATTTACTTCTGTTGTGTTTTTTTAACTCTGCATTTACCGCAGATGATTTCTACTGTGAAGAGCAACTAGCAAGATAAAAACCTTGTCAGAACTTGTTAAAGTGATCTAATAAACAAAACTGAAAACCATTATTGAATATTCTCAATCTAAATCGAAAAGCATAAAAAGAAATGGTTTTAGATAAAATAAATCAATATTGCTTTATTTTCTAGTTACGTATAGCATGAAGTGACACTAAACATGAAACTGCATCATTGTCTCCTAACAATTACAGTACATTCAAACAAGATATATTCCAATGATTTATCTGAGAAAATAATAGTAAAAAACAAACCTTTTATGCCACTTTAAAAGAGATAGATTTTGAACTTTTTCCCACAAGCGGACACAATTCGTTGAGATCTTAAAACATAAATAAATAAATAAAATAAAAATAAAATCCTTGCCATTTTTTGATTAAAAAAATTCTCCCAGCTTTATAATTACAGAGACTTTTTTGGAGGTTGGATGTCTTGACTGCTCTCCATCGCCAATTTCCACAGGGTGTTCCTCTCTTCTGGTTGATCCTTTGAGCTACTGAGCAAATATACTGTAAATCTGAAAGAAAAAAAATCCTCAAAAAACCTTTTGAAGAGTTTCATCAGAGTGTGAGATATCAGACAGTATTGGAAGAAGCTAAAGACCCAAGAAGCTAAAGACCTCCTTAGCTTAGTGAAATTAATCACAGGCCATTTTATGTCAAATCTTTGTTTTTCACTTTTCATTTTGTAGCTCAGTCACAGATGATTTTGAACCCTCTTTTGGAAAAAAAATTGTTGCAAATCATGGGGATCTATTCAGGGTGGGTTGCAGATGAGTCGGGGTACAACCTTAATTTCCACACAGGCTAAATAAATCCAGTGTCTCGCTGCTCGTCAACTCCCTTATGTTACTTATTAAGAGTAACCAGAATAATACAAAGTAACTTCAACAGGAAATACCAAATGTAATACTTTTAAGCTTGTGAATGAGGAATGTACTATATGTACAACTGTTGTTTTAGTGCCATTCCTGCTGTAGAGTGGTGTTATTTTTCATTAGCCACCACAGTGAAAATAAAACACTGATATAAACATTGCATACTGAAAGTGAGTACAACACCACTGGTGATATACATACACAGTGGAGTAAACTTTGTCTTGTAGATAAACTATTTTAGGGGAAAAATTAGAATAGTGTATTGTCTACTTTTTGCAGTTCACATGAAGTGATGGTTGTAGAGTGATGCTTCTTGAACGCAGTGTTTTCCACATCCGTCCACAAATCATTCTTCCAACAGTCTTCTGGCTTGTCCATGTGATCTTTAGCAAACTGCAAACCAGCAGCAATGTTATTTTTGCAGAGCAGTGGCTTCCTCCTTCAACCTTGCCATGCACACCAATGTTGTTCAATGTTTTCGGGATAGTGGACTCCATCCATCCATCCATCCATTATCTTTACCCGCTTCTTCCTTTTCTGGTTGTGGGGGTCACTGGTGCCCATGCCCAGCTATTACTGTGCAAAAGGTGGGGTACACCCTGGACAGGTATCCAGTCCATCACAAGGACACATAGAGACAAACAAGACAAACAACCATTCACTTTCTCACTCCTTAGAGTCACCAATCACCTAAAATTGATGTTTTTGGTCTGTGAGAGGAAACCAGAGTACCCAGAGAAAACCCACGCAGCACAGAGAGAACATGAAAGTTCCACCCAGAAAGGCCCCGGGATTTGAACTGGGGCAGTCTTCTTGCTGAGATGTGGCAGCTCTTCTAACTGCACCGCCGTGCTGCTCACGATGGTGGACTCATGAACATTAGTTAATGTGAGAGAGGTCTTCAGTTGTTAGAAGTTACCCTGGGGTCCTTTGTGATCTCAACCACTATTACTGACACGCATCACTCTTGGAGTGATCTTTGTTGGTCCATCACTCCTGGGGAGGGTAACAATGGTCTTGAATTTCCTCCATCTGTACACAATCTGTCTGACTGTGGATTAGTGGAGCTCAAACTCGTTAGAGATGGTTTTGTAACCTTCTCCAGCCTGATGAGCATCAACAACTTTTTCTGAGCTCCTCAGAAATCTCCTTTGTTCCTGCCATGATCCACTTCCACAAAAATGTTGTGAAGATCAAACGTTGATAGATTATGTTCTTTAAATCAAACAGGGTGTCCACTCACACCTGATCATCATCCCATTGATTGAAAACACCTGACTCTAATTTCACCTTCAATTTCATTGCTATTCCTCGAGGTTCACATAATGTTACCATCACAAATATGTAATATTGGATAATTTCCCTCAATAAATAAATCACCAAGTATTATATTTTTGTCTCATTTGTTTAAATGGATTGTCTTTATCTACTTTTATGACTTGTGTGAAAATCTGATGATGTTTGGGTCATATTTATGCAGAAATATAGAAAATTCTTAAGTAAGACAAACTTTCAAGCACCACTGTAATTTTACAGGTGAAACAGGAAGCCAGAATTTCTCCAACTTTTCAATGGTACTGAGCTCAAAAGATGATCGAAAACTTGCTCTCAAACAGAACCTTGTTTGAAAATTTGTGTTCACAGAATGACCAAATTAAAGGAAAAATGGGTCATTTTCTTAACCGCTAATATTAAAATAATAAGACATCTTGAATTAACAATTTTTATCTTAGATTAATAATAATTTTAAAAAATTCACCAGCACATGAATATTACAACAGCTGACATTTTTCCCATTTATAAGAAGTTCTGAAAACTTGTTTAAGTTACTGTAAGAATGTTGAGTCATCTGCTGTATGCAATTATTCAAACTGCACTAAGCCTCATCATGTTTTAATTTTAAAACAAGTGTTGTGAAAGTACACAAGAATTACAAGACAGGGTCTATGAAATGTATATGTGTGTGTTCATGTTGATATATCACAATACTCTTTTTGAATCACTCTGGATCATGATTGAAAGGTTATTTAGTTGTATCAGTTATTGTTGATTGTGTATTTTTCATGCATCAGCTAGTTAATCAGTGTGTGGAGATAAAATGTGCCTTATGTGCCTTACTGCATATGCCACTTTGCCTCTATACCAACATCAACTACCTCATACATATACTGTGTACATTGACTCATATGCTGATGTGCCACTCTTTGCAAATGTCAATGCTAGAACCTT
>JBBPBX010030267.1:16865-35297 GCA_038048925.1 Garcialebias charrua
AAGGCAGACGTGAAGTCCACAAAGAGCATACGGACGTATGAGTCCTTCTGATCCAGGTGGGTGAGAGCAGTGTGGACCACAGAGGAGATTGCGTCCTCTGTTGATCGGTTCTCACGGTATGCATACTGATGGGGGTCCACGTTCATGTTGATGGATGTTTTGATGTGAGTCATGACCAGTTTCTCAAAGCATTTTGCGACTATCGGGGTGAGGGCCACTGGCCGATAGTCATTCAGGCCAGTCACTGTGGAGCTTTTTGGGACTGGGATGATGATGGCAGTCTTCAGGCAGGTGGGAACTGTTTCCAGGGCAAGTGAGGTGTTGAAGATGTCTGCCAGCACATCGCAGAGCTGATCAGCACATAAATGTTATTACATGAGATGGAGATTATTTATACAACACAGTGGAAGCAGTAAAGCAAAAAAGTAACAAGTGACAGGAACTGGAGGAGTTTAACATTACGTACTGCAACATTTAAAACAGAGGAGGACGCTAGCTTGTTAGCTCCGCTTCCACCACCACGAAGCAGCGTCACGAAGCAGCGTGTTAAAGACGGTACATTTGTACAAACTCACCTCATTCTGAGTGCTCAAATGCTTCTCTCTGCATGTTAGAAGTATTTCCGCCCTTTATTGTAATCGACGCTTTGCATGTGTTGCAAGTAGACCTGGTTTCGTCTTCGCTTTTTCCTTGACGCCATGTTGATACGGCGCATGTCTGTGATGTCATCACGTAAATGCGTCACCATGTCGAGTCAGTAGAACGAGTCAGAGAACCGATAAACTGAATCGTTAAGACAAGCAGCCTACAATTCCATAGAATTGAACTCTAAAGAACCGGTTCTTTAAAAGAACCAGTTCTCAATTCCTATCCCTAGTTCTGACAGGGGAGAGAGGAGGTTTAGGGATGAGACAGGGCCAACAGAGGGAGCCATACCTACAGTATCCCCCCTCCTCACGGATGCCCCATGGCGGCCAAAGGAATGCCCCCAAAGAACAAGGGCGGGCGGAGGGATGACACTGCTAGGACGACGGATACAAAGAAAAACATCAACAAGGGTCCGGGGGACGGCTGGGAGGCCGTCCATCACCAGAGGCCAGATCTGGAGGGTGGCCATGAGGCCTTCCATCACCAGCAGAGGAGATGACCCCCGTTGCGAGTGAAGAGAAGAGCTGAGGAGCCCCTGCTGCGAGCGATGATATAGACTGAGGAACCACCGCTGCAGGTGACGAGATAGACTGAGGAACCACCGCTGCGGGCAAAGAGAAGAGCTGAGGAACCACCGCTGCAGGCGAAGAGAGGAGTCACGAAGACTCTGCCACAAGCGATGAGAGGTGTTGTGGAGCCTCTGCAGCAGGTGATGAGAGAAGTTGTGGAGCCTCTGCAGCAGGTGATGAGACGAGTTGTGGAGCCTCTGTAGCAGGTGATGAGACGAGTTATGGAGCCTCTGCAATAGGCGATTAGACGAGTGATGGAGCCTCTGCAGTAGGCGATGAGATGAGTTGTGGAGCCTCTGCAGCAGGCGATGAGACGTTTTCTGTCTTCAGTGAGTCGAGCGGTTGAGTCGTTCTCTGCCGTCGGCGAGTCAGGCGATGGATACGTTCACTGCCGTCAGCGAGTCGAGAGAAGAGTCCTTCTCTGCCGTGGGCAAGTTGAGAGAAGAGTCATTCTTTGCTGGCGGCGAGTTGAGCGATGAGTCGGTCCCTGCAGACGGCGAGTCGGCAGTTGAGTCGTTCTCCGCAGTCGGTGAGTCGGGCGAGGAGCCGGCTGAGCGAAGACCACCTGTAGACGTTGCAGTGTCAGCTGAGCGAAGACCACCTGTAGACGTTACAGCGTCGGCTGAGCGAGGACCACCTGTAGACGTTGCAACGTCAGCTGAGCGAGGACCCCCTGTAGACATTGCGGCGTCGGCTGAGCGAGGACCACCTGTAGACGTTGCGACGTCGGCTGAGCGAGGACCACCAGAAAGCGTTGAGGCGTCGGCTGAGTGAGGACCACCAGAAAGCGTCGAGGTGTCGGCTGAGCGAGGACCACCAGAAGGTGTCGAGGCAAGGAACTCTGTACCCAGGACCTCTTTGGAAGCAGTGTCTGTGGAGAAGAGAAAAAGAGAGACTGCTCCGGATGGACCTGGTTGGTCGGCGGCAGGTGCAGGACCCAATGTAGCAAGATAATAATAATAATAATAATAATAATGAATTCAATTTATAACGCACTTTTAATTAAAGACCGTGTAAAGTGAATTTCAATATTTTCTTCAATAAACATTATAAATGTCATAATTGTAATGTTGTAAATAAGTAAAAAGTCTCAAAATTGTAGCTCAATTAATTTTGGAGTTATAGATCAAACTGTGTATAACAATATTTCTGTTTCAGGATTTTTTAGGCGTGTTTTAAATGTGACCGCGTTTCGTCACGCGGTCTAGCCCCACCCCCTGCAGCTCCAGCCGTATAAATTAGTTCTTGCCTCGGTGGAGCCGTTCACTCGCGAATCGCAGATAGCATCAGATAGCAATAGCTATAGCTCCTTTTTTGCTAAGAAAATGCGACAGGTCCATTGCATACTTAGTTATCAACGTGATTACTCTATATTTTAATCACCAACACAGACCCCGCATGCGATGTGACCGGGTCGGACCGGGTGCAGCGAGTCCGCTCATCTTCTAAAATAGCGCTTATTATTAAACACATAACAGCGGAGTTATGAATTATAGTTGTGTCCTCAACTTTAAAAACAAAACCAGAGTTGTTTGTGCACTAAAAACAGCGTAACTCTTGGAAAAAGGAGCTGCTGTTACAGCCAGAACTCAGATAAAAACAGAGCAGGTTTACTGGATCTCTGCTGCACCTGTCTGCCTCTCCACACACAGCTCAGGCTGTGAAGAACGATGCCGACCGTCACAGTGGTCACTGTCTGACTCAGAGTCTGAGTCTGGCTCTGGAGGTTCAAATGAGTAGGGCTGGAGAACTCCAATTAGGCTGCCAGTCTTCGCGAACATCCTCACTTTACCGCAGTTCTTCACTGGGCAGGACACGGGCGCAGTACTGCGCTGAAACCACGCCCACGCGCTGACACGCCCCCAGCGTTTCAGACAAGGGCACAATTATGTTTTTTCATTATTTTTGAGACTTAATTTTATAAGGTAAACAATGTTTTTAATCAGTCAGATTTTATATGGGTGATTAATAATACATATTTATGCCGTGTGACAAACTCAAAACACACATTTAATTTTACTTTACACGGTCTTTAATGAAAATCTCAAAGTGCTGAAACCCGCCTGGGTGCTGGTACAGGAAACCGCCTGGGCGCTGGTATGGGAGCCAGTCTTGGTGCTTGCACGGGAGCCGGTCTTCGTGCTGGCACAGGAGGGACCAATCTAGGTGCTGGCACAGGAGGAGTCAGTCTAGGTGCTGGTACAGGAGGAGCCAGTCTTGGTGCTGGCACTGGAGAGACCAGTATTGGTGCAGCTGACATGGGAACCAGAATTGGTGCAGCTGACATGGGAACCAGACTTGGTGCAGCTGACATGGGGACCAGACTTGGTGCAACTGACATGGGGACCAGACTTGGTGCAACTGACATGGAGACCAGACTTGGTGCAGCTGACATGGGGACCAGACTTGGTGCAACTGACATGGAGATGAGACTTGATGCAGCTGACATGGGGAACCAGACTTGGTGCAACTGACATGGGAACCAGACTTGGTGCAACTGACATGGTAACCAGACTTGGTGCAACTGACATGGTAACCAGACTTGGTGCAGCTGACATGGGGATGAGACTTGGTGCAACTGACATGGAAAACAGACTTGGTGCAGCTGACATGGGGAACCAGACTTGGTGCAACTGACATGGGAAACAGACTTGGTGCAACTGACATGGAAACCAGACTTGGTGCAACTGACATGGGAACCAGGCTTGGTACAACTGACATGGGAACCAGTCTTGGTACAGCTGACATGGGAACCAGTCTTGGCGCAACTGACATGGGAACCAGTCTTGGTCCAGCTGAAAGTGAGCTGAGAGTTGCAGCTTCTGGAGAGTTGAGAGTTGAAGCTGATGAAGATGGGGAGCTATGATCAGCTGGTGGTGAGCTGGAAGATGAACCTTGCTGATCACGAGCAAGCAGCAGTGTTCGTAGCACACGCCTCTCTGTCCACACCTGCTCGAACACCTGCCACGTCCCCGGCAAGCAGTCGTTGCTGTCAGCCCCATTGAATGAGGAAATCGTTTCCTCTGCAGCAATATATTTGTCTCACAAAGCACTGGAGCTGACTTCCACCCCCTTCACGTCAGGTGCGCGCCGGTGCGCACAGCTTTCTCCTCCAGCAAAAGTCTCACCTGAGCCCCGTCAGACCCCTCGTCTGCCGGTCCGGCAAAAGGGCTGACATATGCCCCCACCCTTTGAAATTCTCCCTGGCTTCTCTGACAGCCGGCAAAGAGAGTTTGAAGGTGGATGGGGCTGGGGTTCGGTGAAGCCGGCTCAGTTCTGCCGTCTGTTACTCCTGCGGCGGGTCCGGAGGTGTTGCTCCTCTCTCATTGGGAACTCCTCCGGGACAACAGGAGTTATTTTGTGAGTCGCTGCCGCTCTTTGAGGTGGTGAGGAAAAAGGGTCCAGCCTGATCGCCAGGCGAGTCCCGACGAACGAGTTCCTTTTCCTCATCTCTTCCTCGCGTTGAGCGGTCCTCTTTGCCTCACGTACAGCGTACTCGAAGAGGGTGATCTTCCTGCCGGGTTCGCTTTCTTTTGGTGAGGTCATAATGTCAAGGATCAGGTCCCGTGAAGCGAGCAGAACCCAGAGTGCAGGCAGACAGGACTCAGAAACGCAGAGATTAAAATAATAAATATTTTAATAAAGAAATCAAAATGCTGACGGGGCAGCTACTTACAGAACTCAAAGGCTTCATCAGACAGGAGGGAAAACTCAGACAATGACCCCACAAATACAAAGACCTGAACGCTAACTTAAATACAGCCCCAAACTCGTTAACTAAACACAAAACACCTGTGGGACGTTCTGACAGGGGAGAGATGAGGTGTAGGGATGAGACAGGGCCAACAGATGGAGTCATCCCTACAATAACAACAACAGCAACATGACCAACACAGTGTGATGCACAAGGCTCAGCACAGATCACTCAGTGCCAAAAACCAGGGAACAATAGTGTGTTTTTAAGTGAGATTAAAATACTTTGAGGGAGGGGGCCTGTCTGACAAGCAGAGCTAACTCGTTCCACAGTCTTGGGCCTGCGACAGAGAAGGCCCTGTCACCTCTGCGCTTAAAACGGGTTCCTGGAACTGTGAGGAGCAACTGGTCTGCTGACCTGAGAGAACGTGGTGGGATACGGCTGCCCCTTTCAATGACATTAATACTCTTTCCTTGTTGTCCTACAAGCTCGAGTATCCACTGGGGATATTCCACTGTCTCCACCCAATATGTCAACTTCATTGTGGCACTTGTGTATCTTTCATTGTGACACCTGTGTGGAACACCAAGGTATCAACTCTCACCTGTTTGCTTCAAATGCTAGATTTGTTCATACTTTCTGTCCGTAAGGCTGGCACAAGTTTCACTAAGGATGTCTTTCCTGACTTAACCCTCAGTATCTGTCCAGTCTTGAAACTGGCACCACAAGTAAAAGAAAGTCATTTCAATGGATGCTTCTGATAAATCTTGATTACTATGTGACAGAACAGTGTCTGGTCTATTTTTGGACAACATTACACGTCAATCCAAAAATACTTCTAGTCTGACACTGAAGATGTTTTGCTACCCACTGGAAGGCTTTATGCTTTCAAAAATAGATAACTAAGAATACTCACCAGCAATATTACGTCAGAAATGCAGACGTGAATGATTTTTACAAAACTGACCAAAGTATTTTAACTTTGTACAACCTGCTAACACAAGACATGCTGCATTGTTTTAAGTGATCCTTTTACTATAAAGCCAAATGGTTTTCATGCATTTTTTCTACATAGCTGTTAACCATTTAGCAAAAGTAAAATGTTTAGTTATATCAATGGCATCAAAAAGCTAATCAAATTCTCATGTTTGTCCATCCATCATCTTCCTCTTCTGGAGTCAGGTCTCTGGGCAGCAGCTTTAGCAGGGAGGTCCAGACATCTCTTTCTACAGCTACCTCTTCCAGCTCTTCTTGGAGGACCCCAAGGAATTCTCAGGGCAGAAGAGACTGTCTCTCCAGTGTGTCTCTCAGTTGGACATACCTGCAGTGGTGGGCAACGCTAATCAAAAAAATTAGTTCCACGATTTCTAAAACGCTAATTAATTTGTTTAGGTCCACAATTTCAAAAGCACAAATGTCTTGTGAAAATTAGGGGAAGCTAATTTAAACCGCTATTTATATTCAACATTTGCTAGCCAGCAGGTTATGCAATATTTGCTCTACACTGCCAACTATTGGTGCATGAATACACCTTTTCCTAACTCTTAACACCGATTCGCCCAGGATGTCATCTCCTAACATACAACTTTCGCTCAAGGTCCAAAAATGTAAAATTTCTTTAATGTGTTGACTTGAGGAATGCTGTTTCTTTGTCTTTTTTTGTTTGTTTATTGTAGATTTTTCATTAAAAATGCATCGATAAAGTTATTTTAACTGTTTTCTGGAAAACTGAAACACCTGCAATGCATTATGGGTACTCCATTTGACCACTAGATGTCTGTCTTCATCAGCATAAGAGCTTTAAATAATTTATTTTCATTCATACCTGTATTTTATTTTTTTTATTTTATTTTGAACTCATTGGTTTGGAAGGAAGCTGACATATTTTTATTTTATTTTTTAAATAATTTCTGCCTCAGACTCCAATCATTTATGATGTTCAAAAAAGCTTTCAGTGTGTAACTTATAACTTTCGTATTTATTTTAGTATGTAGCATTTTTATTTCCATTCACCGATTTATTGTACCGGTTTTTATATTTTCTGTCCTGTTAAGCACCTTGGTCAATACAAGGAATTGTAGGAAGGTGCTATACAAATAAAGTTTATTATTATTATTATTATAACTTCAATTCAAAGACCACATCAACAGTACAGGTCAAGTTTTAAAGTGCACTTCCAAGTTATATCCAAGTTTAATTCATATAAGAGTCAATTAAGCTTAATTTACTTCAATATTGTTTCAAAAAACAAATAGTAATTTATTTTTTGTTGCGCAACCGAAAAATAAATTAAACCAATTCCAAAATTCTATAGGCAGTCAACAGATTTAATGAAAAGTAACTAAAATGATCCTAAAAGGATGAAATTACAAAAATCAAAGGATTTATTTAATACTTTACGTATATATTCTATTCGGCCACGAAATTAACAAAAAAGAGAATGATCTTTAATCCCTAACACCACTTTTAAATCTCAAATACACGGGCGTCTCGCCACCGCATTTATACATAAAAAGCAACCCAAATACATAAAACTAATGACTCACCGTCGCGTGGTGGACACAAAACACACAATAGAATCCTCCGGCCGGGTTAATTTGGCTTGAAACAGCGGGGTTCTCTGCGGATTTATGAAAAGACCCAGTGCAACCAGCTAGCCATAATCGTTAGCACCCAGTTCACCTCTGACCCGGAAGATGTCAAGATGGAATGGTCCATTTTTAGTAGGGAGGGGTACAGAAATCGACCGGTTTTTGTATTGCGTTTTTTAATGATTGTTTTCATCGTAACTATAATTATTTTTATGTTAAATGTACATTAACAAGCAGCAGCAATGTTAGTGATGTAGGTGACTGGCCGGGGCGGGCCATTCATTTGCCTACATGGTAGAATAGATCCACGTCTGTTCACCCCTCTGCTCCCTCCCCCCCTCCGACCCTCCCTCCCCCACCCTCCTCTGCTCCCTCACCAAGGGGGGAAAAGTAAACAAGCAGCTACGGAGCCAGCATAAGAGCCTGTAAATAAGTTTTTTTTTTCGTTTTTACTGATAGATAATTAGTTATTAGCGGTACTGCATTTTAAATAAAAATAGCACAAATCCGCTTATGAATTATAAAAGTTAGTAACTCCGCTGTAACGCTGATAAAAATGTTTAGGTACGCTATAAGCGGATTAGCGCATTAGCGGTCCATAGCGGTTTGGTGCCCACCTTTGCATATCTGGAACACTTCCCTAAGCATGCAGGGGGCATCCTTACCAGAATACTCTAGTCTGAGTCTCTCCTGGTGAGGGGAGAGTCCAGCTACCTTACAGAATTTTCTTTGACCTTCTGTATCTACGATCTTGACTAAATCTGTTCACAGAAACACCTTACTATTTGGAAGAGAAAGTTAAATTTATTAATTTAAAAAAAGTCTGGCAGTTCTTGAAGAAATTCACATCGACCACAACACATTTCATAGAATATGCTGGTGAAGATTCTCAGTCGTCCAGGACATGATGAAATCAAAAAAGGCGTTCAATACAGGATCAACTGGACTTTATTTGTTGCAGAAAACGTTTCGACTTCTGTCCAGAAGTCTTTTTCAATTCTGAATGGAAGCTGTGAGAACGAGAAGTTTTATACAGGCTTACAAGTCACGCACCAACATATGAAATTGGAAACTGAGATAACACCACAAATTAACTAAAATGCCCATTCTATTTAAATTGACAAAACGACACATCCCAGCTTAAACAAAAGGGGGTTTGTAACACATACATGTAAATTGAAAGATCACACCTAACAGTAGGAGGTTCCCTTGAGGTCTCTGTTAGAAGACACAAAACTGTATGTAAATTGACAAACAACACCTCCCAAACAACAAAAGAGGCTGCTCAGAGAACTTTGTTAGTCTAATTTACAGACAAAGCATCCCTGCTCCCATCTGGTGTAAAACGTTTCGGAATCAAATCCAAAACTGAGTTATAAGTCTTAGACAGTTGAAATCTCAGACCTCCTCCTCTGTTAAGAGAAGGTTTTTCTCTCTTAACATACACAGCTTCCTTTACACCCCTTTCAAACCATCTGTGTTCTCGGTCCAAAATTTGAACATTCTGGTCCTCAAAGGAGTGTCCCTTGTCCGTGAGGTGGAGGTGAACGGCTGAATTTTGTCCAGAGGAGGTTGCTCTCCTATGTTGAGACATTCTTTTGTGGATAGGTTGTTTCGTTTCTCCGATGTAACGGTCTGAGCAGACTTCGCTGCACTGGACTGCATAAACCACCCCACTCTGTTTGTGTGTGGGGGTTCTGTCCTTCGGATGCACCAGCCTCTGTCTGAGAGTCCGGCTGGGTTTGAAGTGTACTGGGATGTTGTGTTTGTTGAAAATCCTTCTGAAATTCTCTGAGACTCCAGCAACATAAGGAATGACAATGTTTTTCCGTCTGTTAGACTTTTTCTGTTCATTATTGTGTTTAACAGATTTCCTTGCTGACTTGACAAACGCCCAGTTGGGATATCCACATGTTTGCAGAGATGTTTCATTCAGAATTGAAAAAGACTTCTGGACAGAAGTCGAAACGTTTTCTGCAACAAATAAAGTCCAGTTGATCCTGTATTGAACGCCTTTTTTGATTACATTTCATAGAAATTTACAACAGCCCATAGCTAACAAGCCTGCTTGGCATCATCCCCTTTGCTTGAGTTCCCTGCATTGCCTGCATCGCTTTTACAGTAAAATAAAAGTCCAGGTACAGTCTGGTACTCTGGCTATGTCCAGCGATAAATTGTTTGTTCACTGAAAGTCTTCTGTAATTGGTGACAGTGGTAGACTACCGGTATGTTTAGAAGCTCTGTGCGACTATAAACATTTTTCATGACACCACGTAGTTGAACATGCAACAAAAACAAGCAACGTAGACTGCATCTACCCTTACAAAAATCTCTGCCCCTAAACAAGTGGTGAGGGTGAGTGCTGAGCTAACCAGGCAGTAGGGGTTGAACTACACATTTTTTTTAAAGTCGACTTTAACATGATAAAAGTCAAGTCAACGTGTCCTAGGAACTCATGACGCTATATCGTATTTACAAAAAAAAAAATATTCGCAAAAAAAGTAATTATTATTTACAAAAAAAAATTAAAAAATAAAGAACTAAACATCGGGAGTGTCGTTTTATGCTCCTACTGTGTGGTGTTATGTCCCAGTTGGGTTGCCATAGCCAGTATAGACTGAGCATGCGCAGTGTGTGTGTGTTAGTTGTGAACTAAGCGTGACATGAGACGTTAACATGTCGTGCAATTAGTAGTTCAATAAAGCTGAGTTCGCCAAGCTACCTCGTGAGTCCACCGTCCGTTCTTCATAGAAGCAGCCGTTCATGACATGGTGTCAGAAGTGGCCGACAGGACGCCTTACTGAGTGAGTTACTGTACTGAGTTAAATGGCAAAGTTCGGTCCACTAGAACCTTTCGACTTCTCGCGCCCGGCAGAATGGCTGATGTGGCGGCGTCGCTTTGATCGCTACAGAATAGCGTCAAAGCTGGACAGAGAGAGCGGAGAGGTACAAGTTAACACGTTTCTTTATGCCCTGGGAAGAGAGGCAGAGGCTATTTATGACTCGTTTGTGTACAAGGGTGAAAATGAGAAAAGAGCGGCTGATGAAGAAATTGAGCAGACGCATCCTGAGCTGGTCTACACGACGGTAATGGCGAAATTCAGCGACCATTTTGTGCCAAGAAGAAATGTTATTCACGAAAGAGCTTGCTTTCATAAAAGAGTGCAGAAGCCGAGTTGAGGCTCACTTTACCGCAGTCAGAAAGCTGGAGAGCCTGTTGAAGCATTCGTCAGAAGCTTATATGAATTAGCACAAAACTGTGAGTTTGGAGGCACAAAAGACGAACAGATTCGAGACAGAATTGTGATTGGAATACTGGACCACAGTATTTCTGAAAAACTGCAGTTGGAGGCAAACCTCACGCTGGAACGAATTATTGAGATAGCGCGCCAAAGTGAACAAATAAAGCAGCAGAGTGCTAGCTTGCGTGTCGAGCACATGGTCGACGCAATGAGTCAAGGGAGACGCCATTTTAAAACATCAAAGAAACGACGCAAGATGGAGGCGAAAACCGGAGCCCAGTGAGTCCAAAGACGAAGCAGTAACTAATGTTAAGCCAGCTATAATAGAACAGCCAGATTCAGAAAGTGAGTGGCTTGTAGAATTACCTATAAATGGCTGTACGGTCAGATTTAAAATCGACACAGGTGCAGATATAACAGTGATATAACAGTGATGTCGCTGACTACATTTAATAGACTGCTAAATAGCCCAAGATTAGTCACAGAAGCTAAAATGCCACTGGTCACCAGCCCAGGAGGTGAAGTCCACTGTCTAGGCAGGTTTATGGCCACAAGTCAGTTTAAAGGACAGAAATACAGATTCTGGGTCACAGTCATAAAGGGACCCTATGCTCATAACCTGTTGGGAGGTAGTGTAGCTAGGAAGATGGGTTTAGTCAGGAGAATTAATAATATTAATACAGACCTCTTAGAGGATGTTTTTGGAGAAATAGGCCTGCTAAAATGCAACCCGGTAAAAATAGAACTGAGAGCAGATGCAGAGCCCTACAGCCTGACAACGCCACGACGTGTCCCATTTCCTCTCCTTTCTAAGGTTGAGGCAGAACTGAAAAGAATGCTAGATTTGGGCGTCATAGAAGAGGTTACTGAGCCTACTGATTGGTGCGCCCCAATGGTTCCTGTTGAAAAGAAAAACAGTGGCCAAGTAAGAATTTGTGTGGATCTAAAACGCTTAAACAAAGCAGTGAAAAGAGAGCGTTACATTTTACCAACTTTGGAGGACATTGCCCCAAAGCTGGCAGGAGCTAAGGTGTTTTCAACCTTAGACGCGTCATGTGGTTTCTGGCAGATCCCTCTGGATGCAGAGAGCAGAAAACTGACAACATTTATAACCCCCAGTGGTAGATTCTGTTATAAGCGGCTACCATTTGGAATCACGTCAGCCCCAGAAATCTTTCAAAGACAGTTGTCCACACTGTTAAGTGACCATGAAGGTGTTGTCGTAGTCATGGACGACATTCTTGTTTATGGACAGACTAAAGAGGAACATGACAACCACCTGAATGCAGTTTTGAAAACCATCAAAAACAGCGGCTTGAAGCTGAACAAAGCAAAGTGTCATTTCAGCAAAGCAGAAACTCATTACTTTGGTCACATCATCAGCGGTGAAGGAATAAAACCAGACCCGACGAAAGTGGAAGCCATCACAAAGATGCAGAGTCCCACAAATGTGGAGGAGCTCCGTCAGGTCCTGGGCCTGATTAACTATGTGGGGAGATTCCTGCCAGACCTCTCCACCAAGCTACACCCGATCACCAGTCTGCTACGACGAGAGAACAAGTGGGTATGGGACGACACACAAGAACAGGCGTTTAAAGCTGTTAAAGCCATGTTGGTGTCAGCCCCAGCTCTTGCATATTATGATGCAAGTAGAAAAACTGTTATCAGCGCAGATGCAAGCAGCTACGGCTTAGGAGCAGCTCTACTACAAGAACACGAGGATGGATTAAAGCCCGTGGCATTCTGCTCCCGCACGCTGTCTGATGCTGAGAGAAGATACTCTCAAATCGAAAAGGAGTGTTTAGCAGGTGTGTGGGCGTGTGAGCGATTTGCACGCTACGTTCAAGGAATGGACAGTTTCGTTCTGCAAACAGACCACAAACCACTTGTACCACTCATAAACACTTATGACCTGGACAAAGCCCCTCCAAGGTGCCAGAGACTCCTGATGCGGCTTTTAAGATTCAACGTGGAAGCAGAGCACGTTCCAGGCAAACAGTTGGTAGTAGCCGACACCCTATCCAGGAGGCCACAGAGACATGTGAGTGATGAGACTACAGATCACATTGTACAGGCACATGTTGAATCAGTTATGGTGAATGCACCAGTCTCATCCCAAAGACTCTCAAGGATCCGTGAGGCAACTCAGCACGATCACGAACTGCAGCAGATTATAAAGTTCATCAGGAACGGATGGCCGCCAAGAACAGCGATGAACTCATCTCTTCATCGTTACCATTCAGCACGAGCACATCTCTCAGAAGCTGATGGTTTGGTGTTATTCGAGGACCGGCTGGTCATTCCTTCTGCGCAGAGAGCTGAGGTGCTGTCAGAGATACACAAAGGACATCAAGGACTAACACGGTGCCGAGCACGCGCCAGGATGGCAGTGTGGTGGCCGGGCATCAGTGCTGAGATTAAACAGACTGTGTCAACATGTAAATTCTGCATTGAACACAAACCAACACAGAGGCACGAACCTCTCCTGACTTCTACTCTACCAGGGGGGCCCTGGCAGCGCATAGCAGCAGATCTGTGCGAGCATGAGAGTAAGAATTATCTCATTGTAACGGACTATTATTCCAGAGACATTGAAATAGTTCGTTTGTCTTCCACATCGAGTCGTGAAGTCATTAGTCGACTCAAGAGCATGTTCGTGAGGTGGGGAATTCCACTGGAACTGGTGAGTGATAATGCAACTCAATTTACATCCAGTGACTTCCAGGACTTTTCCAGAGAGTATGGATTTGTGCACGCAACTTCCAGCCCCCACTACCCTCAGGCGAACGGTGCTGCCGAACGAGCGGTTCAGACTGCAAAGAACATTTTGAAGCAGCCTGACCCCCATCTGGCCCTGATGTGCTACAGAGCAACACCTAGTGCTGCTACAGGTGTGAGCCCTGCACTACTGATGACGGGAAGAGAAATCAGAACCACACTTCCAGTGCTGGAGAGCAAGTTGAAAGCTGCTCCAGTGGACAGACATGAGATTCAACAAAAGGACAGACAGACAAAGGAAACCTACAGGTTCTTCCATGATCGCCATCATTCTGCACAACCACTTCCTGCACTACAACCAGGACAAGACGTCAGGATAAAATTGGATGGTGAAAAGAGTTGGAAAACCCCAGCAAAGGTCATCGGCAAATGCCATGAGCCAAGGTCGTATATGGTGGAAACGGAGAATGGAGCTGTATTAAGACGGAACCGGAGACATCTGCAAGCTGTCCCACTTCCCACAGATCAACCAGATCAGCTACAACCACCTGATTCTCCAGTGACACTGAACAGTAGCTTTCCACCTGAAGACGGTGCTGATTCTGCGACCAGAACTCCTGATCAGAGACACATGGGTCCAGAGGTGGAGCGCTCAACTCCACAAGGTTCACAGGTGACTTCCAGGGGAAGGGTAATCAGAATCCCTCTAAGGTACCGAGACACTTAATGACTAAAAAAAAAGGATAAAGTGAAGTTGACCTGTGTAGTTTGTATGTATAAGTGTGAAACATAGACCTGTGTAGTTTGTATGTATAAGTGTGAAACATAGACCTGTGTAGTTTGTAGGTATAAGGGTGAAACATAGAGTTCTGAAGTGTGGGTAAATAGTAACTGGGAAAATGTTTAGTTGTTCACCGAATTAATAGGAACAGCAACTATCGAGGGCAGAATAATCCCTACGTTGCTGTGGGCCGAGGGCAGTCTACCCCAACGTCCTAGTGCCGCCGCTGTGACGCAGAGATAAGCGGGCGGCACATATGCTTGAGGCTTTCGCCTCTCCACAGGCGTCGCGGGTTCTCGTCCCAGACCCGACGAGCTCCTTTCTGTGGTGTCTACCCCCCTCTCCACCGTTTCGCCATCTCCCTCTCCAATAAAGGCCACTAGTGCCCAGAAAATGTAAAAAATATATAAAAAAAATAAATAAAAAATAATACCCCAACGTCCTAGTGTTTGGATGTTATATACAGGGAAGTTTAGAATAGTTTAGAAACGTGTGTTTCCTGTTAAAAGGGGGAGATGTGGTGATATGTCCCAGTTGGGTTGCCGTAGCTAGTATAGACTGAGCATGCGCAGTGTGTGTGTGCTAGTTGTGAACTGAGCGTGACACGAGACTTTAACATGTCGTGCTATTAGTAGTTCAATAAAGCTGAGTTCGCCAAGCTACCTCGTGAGTCCACCGCCCGTTCTTCATAGAAGCAGCCGTTCATGACATACTGTAAGGATGGCTCCCTCTGTTGTTCAGTCCCCATCCCTATACCTTGTTTCCTTGTTTTGTGTCCTGGTGTTTGGCTCCCTCTGTTGTTCAGTCCCTACGCCTTCTGGTTTCCCTGTCTGTGTCCAGGTGTTTATGATTTATCCTGATTACTCTGTATGTGTATAAAAGTCAGCTCCTGTGTGTTGTTCATTGTCTGGTCATCGTTGGGTCTTGCTTGATGTTTCCTATGTTCCCTGCCTTCTGAGTAAGTTTGCTGCCCTGCTCAGCATTTTGAGTTTTGATCATTAAATGTATATACAGTATTTGCACTCCTGGCTCCCTGAAAGTTCTTGTCTGCACTACTGGGTTCTGACCTGCTTTCTGAGTGAATCCTGACAGTTATGACCAGACCATACAAGAACCCAGCAGACATGAACTTCCTGTCCAGGCTTTCTAAGGCGGATCATGACTTGTTTTGTAAAAACACCCGGAGGTTTGTGGACTCAGGCACCTCCTGTAACCTGTGGGAACGGTGGGTGGCCACAAAGACTATGTTAGACGAATATGTACGTTTACCTGGACTGTTTGATGCACCTGGAATGGAGGAATTTATGGATTTGGTACTAGCAGAAAAGTCTTGGTTGAAGCCACTTATCCAGTCCGGTGTTGTCAGCCCTCCACCACCTGCACATCCTTCTGAAATAGTACTGGACTCCCCTTCCACAATACCTCTGATCCTTGCAGCTGCAGCCCCTGCGGCCGCTCCCACGCCTGCCGCAGTCCCCGTAGTTTCTCAATCTCCTGCAGTCTCTGTTTCATCACAGTACAAGGATCATACCCTTTATGACTCCACAGACTCTGTGTCACTTTGTTTTTCTTCACCTGCCTGTTCTGCTTCTCCCTCGCCGTCTGGTCCTGGACCACGCCGCCGCCATAGACGTCGGAGAGGTCCTGAGCCTGCAGCCGGTTCCGAACCTACAGTTCCTACATCTCTCGAGGGGTCCCGGGAGGGAGCCCCTCATGTTTCCTGTCTCGAGGGGTCACGGGAGGGAGCCCCTCACGTTTCCTGTCTCGAGGGGTCCCGGGAGGGAGTCCCTCACGTTTCCTGTCTCGAAGTGTCCCGGGAGGGAGCCCCTCACGTTTCCTGTCTCGAGGGGCCCCGGGAGGGAGCCCCTCACGTTTCCTGTCTTGAGGGGTCCCGGGAGGGAGCCCCTCACGTTTCCTATCTCGAGGGGTCCCGGGAGGGAGCCCCTCACATTTCTTGTCTCGAGGGGTCCCGGGAGGGAGCCCCTCACGTTTCCTGTCTCGAGGAGTCCCGGGTTGGAGCCCCTCACGTTTCCAGTCTCGAGGGGTCCCGAGTGGGAGCCCCTCACGTTTCCTGTCTCGAGGGGTCCCGGGAGGAAGCCCCTCACATTTCCTGTCTCGAGGGGTCCCGGGAGGGAGCCCCTCACGTTTCCTGTCTCGAAGGGTCCCGGGAGGGAGTCCCTCACGTTTCCTGTCTCGAGGGGTCCCGGGAGGGAGCCCCTCACGTTTTCTGCTGTCCGGGGGTCTTGCAGCCGACAGATGTCTCACAGCCGACAGATGTCTCAACCGATTGCTCGCCTGATGTCTTCGTGCTCGGTTGCCCGCCTGAGGTTGCTCGTCGTGGTGGGCGACCTCCCGCCCTCCTGCCCGACGGGCGACCTCCCGGCTGACCGGCTCCTGACGGACAGACGGACGGCCTCCCGGCCGACCTACATCGACCTGATGGCCGGTCCGCTGACCGTCCAGTCATTTTTTTGTTGTGTTTAGCCTGTGTCTTGGTGTTTGTCCCTGTCTGTTTGTGTTTGGGCCTGCCGTCCTTGTTGTTCCTCCCTCCTCTCGCCCTTGTCTTTTTGGGGGGGTTCTTTGGGATACCTGGGGGCGTCTTTGATGGGAGGGGGGGGTACTGTAAGGATGGCTCCCTCTGTTGTTCAGTCCCCATCCCTACACCTTGTTTCCCTGTTTTGTGCCCTGGTGTTTGGCTCCCTCTGTTGTTCAGTCCCTATGCCTTCTTGTTTCCCTGTCTGTGTTTTTGATTTATCCTGATTACTCTGTATGTGTATATAAGTCAGCTCCTGTGTGTTGTTCATTGTCTGATCATCGTTGGGTCTTGCTTGATGTTTCCTATGTTCCCTGCCTTCTGAGTAAGTTTGCTGCCTTGCTCTGTATTTTGAATTTTGATCATTAAATGTATATTTTTGCACTCCTGGCTCCCGAGAGTTCTTGTCTGCACTATTGGGTTCTGACCTGCTTTCTGAGTGAATCCTGACACCTACCATTTATTGAAAATATGTCACAGGAAAACCAAAACTATATTAGGCCGCAAAAGTGAAAGACGTGCGGACTTCACATCTGCCTTCAACACCATGATCCCCCAAACTCTGATAGACAAACTATCCACACTTGGACTAAGCCCCTCCGTTTGTAACTGGGTCTTAGACTTCTTAACAAACAGACCTCAGTCCGTGAAGATCCACAACTTCTCCTCCTCCACCATAACCCTCAGCACTGGCTCTCCTCAAGGATGTGTGCTGAGCCCTCTTCTGTTCACTCTGCTCACATATGATTGTACAGCCACACATCCAGGCTGTCATATTGTTAAGTTTGCAGATGATACAGCGGTGGTGGGATGCATCACAAACAATGATGAGTCCAGCTACAGACAGGAGGTGGAACACCTGGAGAGCTGGTGCAAAGAGAATAACCTTCACATGAATGTGAAGAAGACAAAGGAGATGATTGTGGACTTCAGAAGGAACAAACACACCCACACCCCACTGAACATAAGTGGATCTGCAGTGGAAGTGGTCTCCAGCTACAAATACTTGGGTGTACACATGAATGATAACCTCAGCTGGAGCAACAACACCACCAGCCTGATCAAGAAAGGTCATCAGAGACTCTACTTCCTCAGACGGCTGAGACGAGCTGGTCTGAGCAGCCCAGTCCTCACCTCCTTCTACAGGTGTGCAGTGGAGAGCATCCTGTGCTCCAGCATCAATGTGTGGCATGGAGGCTGCACAGTTGCAGAGAGGAAAGCTCTACAGAGAGTGGTGAAGGCTGCACAGAAGTCTGTTGGAGTCAGTCTCCCCACCATCACAGACATTTACACCTCCAGATGCAGGAAAAGAGCCACCTGCACAGGGGCGTAACTTTAGGTCTAACATTGGGGGGGTTGTGATTAACAATAAACACGAAAAAATTGTACACTATACGCTTCAGTGTTTAATACGCGTCATCTCTTCTTCTTCTTCTTCTTCTTCGATGGTGTTTACTGGCAGTTTACAAACTCAGTGTATTACCGCCATCAACCGGACGGAGATGTAATTCAAGAGTCTACTTTCAACAAAAAATAAATAAATTAATTAATTAATAAAAATAAAATTAAATCCTTTCAGCTAATTTTGTAACTTTCAAATATTTAACAAGTGCTTTAGTTATAACCTGTGACTGATTTTTCTTCAATAAAGTAACC
>JBBPBX010030268.1:0-15697 GCA_038048925.1 Garcialebias charrua
TCACAGATTTGAAGTTGTTTTAGGATGGTAGTAATGCAGTATGATTCTGGCCCTGCTTGGACTCGCCATTCCAGTCCAGTCAAATCTCATTGACACTTACCTTCTTTCCTCTAAACTGAAGTAATTCAATGAACTGTCTAGGTAAGATAAAACTTGTTCACAACCTTTCTACATGACCTTACTTCAAAAGATTTGAACTACTGCTTTAAGGCTTTTAGAAAATCTATTATGTTAGAAAATCCTGAAACACACTGCTGCTAATTCAAACTCACTCAGTTCAGCCCTCTCTCCCTGGGGGGATGTGGTGCAAAGAAAAGGTTGAACCTACATTACCAGCTCACTGATGTCTGCCTCAATCTTGGACTGCAAAAGTTTAAGAGAAATCACTGTAACTGGGATGTACAGGTTGTCAGGATTTCCTCTGTGACCTCCTTGTATTTTCTCATGGCAAGAAAAGAGTTGAAAAGAACTGTGGACGACTTCTGCAGCAATAACCCTAAAATGATGACTGAGCTGGACTTTTAATCTATTGTGAAGTCATTACTCTCCTTATCTTAATTTGTGTTTGAATTAAACTAATTAGTGGACCAAAGCAAATCAAACACATCCGAAGCACTGCAAATGAATTAACATCATCTGATTACAGTGAACTGTGTGAAAATATGTACTGTCAGGGCTGCAATGAATGTAATCCCAACCAGTGTTAACAATACTATTTTAATCATGGTTGGATAAATGGAACTCTTGATAAAGAGGGTGAATTATTTCTTTATTAATATTGTTCATGGTCATGGTCTTGAGCCGGAAAAGGGTAGCATGCCCTCTCCGGGTCGGGGAGGAGGTCCTGCCCCAAGTGGAGGAGTTTAAGTATCTCGGGATCTTGTTCACGAATGAGGGAAAACTGGAGCGTGAGATCGATAGGCGGATAGGTGCAGCGTCCGCAGTGAAGCGGGCGCTGTACCGGTCTGTCGTGGTGAAGAGAGAGCTGAGTCAAAAGGCAAAGCTCTCAATTTACCGATCGATCTACGTTCCCACCCTCATCTATGGTCATGAGCTTTGGGTTATGACCGAAAGAACAAGATCTCGGATACAAGCGGCTGAAATGAGTTTTCTCCGCAGGGTGGCTGGACTCTCCCTTAGAGATAGGGTGAGAAGCTCAGTCATCCGGGAGGGACTCGGAGTAGAGCCGCTGCTTCTCCACATCGAGAGGAGCCAGTTGAGGTGGCTCGGGCATCTGGTTAGGATGCCTCCTGGACGCCTCCCTGGTGAGGTGTTCCGGGCATGTCCCACCGGGAGGAGACCCAGAGGAAGACCCAGGACACGCTGGAGGGACTATGTTTCTCGGCTGGCCTGGGAACGCCTTGGGATTCCCCCAGAGGAGCTGCTCCAAGTGGCTGGGGAGAGGGAAGTCTGGGCCTCCCTACTTAGGCTGCTACCCCCGCGACCCGACCCCGGATAAGCGGACGAAAATGGATGGATGGATGGATGGATGGATTATTTTATCACTTTGAATGACAGGTTGTACCACAAAGCACAGAGAATCTCAACCAGTGAAGGAAAGACAGAACTGGATGGACCCAAACAGAAGGACTAGCCAAAAAAAAACAAAAAAAACTGAGGAGCTCATTCTTAAATGAGGAGCTACCTCTGTAGCATGGACTTGGTTTAGTTAAGAACAGTCTGGCACAAATAAGAAAACTGTATTGTGCAAGTTATGTTGTAAACTGGTACCAAACCACAACCTCCAACACAAGAAACCTCTTCTACCACAAAGGACATGTATGAAGACAGCAGGACATGTATGAGGACAGCAGGACATGTATGAAGACAGCAGGACATGTATGAAGACAGCAGGACATGTATGAGGACAGCAGGACATGTATGAAGACAGCAGGACATGTATGAAGACAGCAGGACATGTATGAAGACAGCAGGACATGTATGAGGACAGCAGGACATGTATGAAGACAGCAGGACATGTATGAAGACAGCAGGACATGTATGAAGACAGCAGGACATGTATGAAGACAGCAGGACATGTATGAAGACAGCAGGACATGTATGAAGACAGCAGGACATGTATGAAGACAGCAGGACATGTATGAAGACAGCAGGACATGTATGAAGACAGCAGGACATGTATGAAGACAGCAGGACATGTATGAAGACAGCAGGACATGTATGAAGACAGCAGGACATGTATGAAGACAGCAGGACATGTATGAAGACAGCAGGACATGTATGAAGACAGCAGGACATGTATGAAGACAGCAGGACATGTATGAAGACAGCAGGACATGTATGAAGACAGCAGGACATGTATGAAGACAGCAGGACATGTATGAAGACAGCAGGACATGTATGAAGACAGCAGGACATGTATGAAGACAGCAGGACATGTATGAAGACAGCAGGACATGTATGAAGACAGCAGGACATGTATGAAGACAGCAGGACATGTATGAAGACAGCAGGACATGTATGAAGACAGCAGGACAGTGGTGAGATGTGCTGTAGGAGTGACAGATAGCTTCAAGGTGGAGGTGGGAGTGCATCAAGGATCGGCTCTGAGCCCCTTCTTGTTTGCTCTGGTGATGGACCGACTAACAGATGAGGTCAGGCAGGAATCCCCATGGACTATGATGTTTGCAGATGACATTGTGATCTGTGGTGAGAACAGGGAACAGGTGGAAGAGAACTTGGAGAGGTGGAGGTATGCACTTGAAAGAAGAGGAATGAAAGTCAGCCGTAGTAAGACAGAGTACATGTGTGTGAATGAGAGGGAGGAGGTGGAACAGTGAGGCTACAAGGGTCAGAGGTCACAAAGGTGCAGGACTTCAAGTACTTGGGGTCCACTGTCCAGGAAAATGGGGAATGTGGTAAAGAGGTGAAGAAGAGAGTCCAGGCAGGATGGAGTGATGGAGAAAAGTTTCAGGAGTGATTTGTGACAAAAAGGTGTCAGCAAAGGTCAAAGGAAAAGTTTACAAGACAGTGGTGAGACCAGCTATGTTGTATGGTCTGGAGACAGTGGTATTGATAACTATTGTAGATATAGAACCAGGATTTGTTCTGGTTCTGGTTCTATCAGCACAGATCAAACCAGTGTTGTGTCCACTTTTCCAGAGTAGAAGCAGATTCTTACCATCTGCTGCTGGCTGATGATGGGGGAGTTCTTCCCTCTGCTCCTCACTGCTCTCTCCAACACTAAAGCTGGCTCTGGTTCTGCTACGGTTTTTGGTTTTGGTTCTGGTGTCAGCTCTGAAAACACAGTGAGGTGTAGTAAGACTTCCTGTGGTGGTGAAGTTTTTTTTTTTTTTAAATACTGATCTTTTTAAATAAAAAATACACTAAATCTTTGTTTGCATCAGAACGTGCTGGTCTCTGAGGCGTACACTTTTCACTTCACTCCAGCACAAAGAGTCCAAACTAAAGAACTCTGACACGAGCTCAGATTGACCAACTTGCAGCAAAAATTAAATTTGAATTGTCTCGACTGGTTCTTCACTGCACAGCTCCTGAAGAACCATTTCTGTTTTCACTAGTTGTTTTCTATCAGAACTTCTGCAGATGTTTCAGCAGGACACCACCACACTGAATGATCCACAGAGATCTTACCATCCTCCTTGTCGCTGTAGATGTCAGCTTCATAGTTTCCGTTGTGGTTGACCTGAAGAAGCTGAGCAGGACCATCACCAAGCAGCTTCTGCAGCTTCTTCTCATATAGCTTACGGGTGGAGGCTGGAAAGAGCAGCATGGAAGAGAACACCTCAGGAAATGTAAACTCAGTAAACCTGTAAAAATAAAGGTTGAATGAAAAATGTACACAACACTACTCTGCATATCACCAGCAGTGATACTGGCTCCAGTTTGAAGTTTCTCTTTTTCTCCATTCTCAGTCAGTGAGGTAAATAAACTGTTAAATGATCTTGATCCTAAAAAATCTGCAGGTCCAGATGAACTTCCACCTTATTTCTTAAGGCTGGCTGCTCATATCATCACAGTCCCTGTGACCCACATCTTTAATCTATCCATAAGCCAAAACACCATTCCGGATGCTTGGAAAACAGCCTTTGTTCTTCCTTTGCTGAAGGGAGGTGACCCCACCTCACTGAACAATTATCGACCGATCTCTAAACTCTGCATCTTAGCCAAGGTTCAAGAAAAACTGATAAACTCTCAGATCAAAAATTATCTGGACTCATTTAACATCTTACCTCTCCATCAATCTGGTTTCAGGAAAAAACACAGCACAACAACTGCTTCTCTGAAGGTTCTGAATGATGTTGTTGAAGCATTGGATGCTAAGGACTATTGTGCTGCACTTTTCTTAGACCTGTCTAAAGCTTTTGACACTGTGGATCATAACATCCTGTGTCATAAGCTCTCAGAAATCGGTTTCTCTGATCACACCATCGGTTGGTTTTCTAACTATCTTTCCAATCGGAGGCAATGTGTTCAACATAACGGTACTTCTTCCAGCTATTTAACAGTTAAAAATGGTGTACCACAAGGCTCAGTTTTAGGACCAACTCTCTTTACAATCTACATAGCTAATGTAGGTCACTGCATCCCTGATGCATCCTTACATTTCTATGCTGATGATACAGTTGTTTACTGCCGAGCTAAAACAGTAGCTAAGGCTTTCCAGTTACTGCAATCCGCTTTTGACATCATCCAGTCAGATTTGTTCCGTCTCAAACTTGTCCTAAATGCTGATAAAACAAAAGGGATGTTTTTTTCAAATAGGAAGGCGGTTCCAGCAGATCCTCCTCTGATTTTATCTTCAAATGGTGTCCCTATTCGTGCTACTCATGTTCGTGCTGCTGTTTATAATGTTGTTTTTCCACTATATTAGGGCTTAGTGTATTACTAGTTGATGTTTTTCTTAGTTAATTCTAGATGTTATTACTGTTTTTCTCTTGCATTTGTTGTTGGATGTAACTGGGACCCCGTGTACATAATCTCGTTTTCATCACATGTACCACATGCGGTGCAAATGACAATAAAGACTCTCTGACTATTGAGTTTGTTGATTCCTATAAATATCTGGGTATCCTGATTGATTCACATCTCTCTTTTAAACTCCACGTGGAAAACCTAGTGAAGAAACTGAAAGTTAAACTGGGTTTCTTTTTCAGAAACAGATCATGTCTAACACTGAATGTCAGGAAACGCCTTGTATCTGTGACTTTCCTTCCCTCCATTGATTACGGTGACATTCTCTACATGAATGCTCCTACAAGCACCCTGCGGATGTTGGATGTTGTCTATCATGGTGCACTAAGATTCATAACTGGTTGTGATTATCGTACCCACCACTGCACCCTGTATTCACTGGTTAACTGGACATCATTAACCTCACGCAGACTCTTCCACTGGTACATTTTCATCTTCAAATCACTTCTTGGTCTGCTGCCCTCATACATCTCCTCCTACATGTCTTTGCGTGAGTGCAGCTACAGCGTGCGCTCTCAGGACATGATTACCTGCAGTGTTCCGTCAGTGAGGACTGAACTTGGAAAAAGGGCCTTCTCCTACTCCGCTCCTGCTTCATGGAATATCTTACAAAAAGATCTGAAGCTCTCGACCTTGACTTCTCTAAATGGTTTTCAGAATCTGTTGGAATCCTGGCAAAAACCAATGCAGATTTGTTCCTGTCTTTGATTTTATACGTCTACCTTATAATGTTTTGCTAGTTTTTTGATACTTTGTTAAAAAAAAAAAAAAAAAACTATCTTTTGTTTTTTTCTCTCTTTTGTTTTCTATTGTTTATTGTTTGTTTGTTTATTGTTTAATGAAATTCTATCACTGCTGTTCATTGTTCTTTAGTTTTAGCAGGTCGCTTTCGTAAATGAGCCCATGAGGTTCAAAAGATTTACCTGACTAAATAAAGGTTGAATGAAAAAAAAAAAAAAAAAATTCTATACAGAGCCCCGGAGGGGACATTGGGGATTATTATTTTTTTTCTTTTGCGTTCCCACGCAAATGTTTTTGCGCTCCCTCGCAATACTGTACTGTATGTAGTGTTACCTCACAGACAACAACGTTCCTCCCTCAAAGAAACTGGTCCAGATGACATGATTTAATGGAGTTTAGTTTTGAAATCAGCCTTAAATATAAGTACATCCAGTGTGTGCTGCAGTGGTAACATTAGTTTTACATTGGATATTTCACGTTCATGCTCCGTGGATTCAGGGCTTCCTGATTCAAGCCGATGCAGTCAGACTTCCGTTCAGTTTGTCCCTCCGAGGAGTGATGGTTCTCTTAGGGACCGTCAACAAATTACCAGGCTAATGAGCTTGGTCTGAACACTAATATTTTAGATATATTTCCAGAGTATTTGTCAAAGCAGCACCATGCAAAAACTAAAGTGTTCTCAGTATATTTCTGCATGGTAATAAACCATGAATTTTCTCACCATTTAAAATCCAGAAGAACAAGGTACAGTACTTGTGTTTCAAAAGTACTGTAACTTTCTTTTAAAGCATCAAAGTTCATTCAAGGATTCAAAGATTCAAGATTCTTTATTTGTCATTCCACTACATGTGGTGGAACAAAATTGTGTACACAGGGTCCCAGTTACATCCAACAAAAGTATTAAAATCTGTGTAAAAGAAAAACAGTAATAAGATCCAAGATATGAATGAACAAAAATATTAACTAAAAACACACTAAGCACACACTTCTGGAGGGCTTCATCAGTCTGACGAGTCCCAAGTAATAATAATACTTTATTTATAGAGCCCTTTAAAACAACCACAGCTGCAACAAAGTGCTGTACATAAAATCAAGAACATTTAAACACATAAAAATAAAACAGTTGTTAAAACATTAAGATCAATAAAAACAATAAAAACAGTGCAGAACAAAATCAGTCTGTGCTAAAAGCCAGTGAGTAAAAATGTGTTTTTAGAAGAGTTTTAAAACTGGACAGTGAAGGAGCTTGTCTGACGGGAAGAGGGAGATCGTTCCACAGTTTTGGAGCAGCAACAGAAAAAGCTCTGTCCCCTCTGAGCCTCCGTTTGGACCTCGGCACCTCCAGAAGCAGCTGATCAGCTGATCTGAGGCACCGAGCAGGAGAGTATGGGTGAAGCAGCTCAGAGAGGTAGGATGGAGCAAGACCATTTAAACTTTTAAAAACAAATAAAAGAATCTTAAAATGAACTCTAAAATGAACAGGCAGCCAGTGGAGTGAAGCCAGAGTGGGGGTGATGTGCTCCCTCTTATGAACTCCAGTTAGAAGGCGAGCAGCAGCGTTCTGGACCAACTGGAGACGTCTGAGGGAGGACTGGCTGACTCCAAGGTAAAGAGCGTTACAGTAATCCAGCCGAGAGGTGATGAAGGCATGGATTACTGTTTCCAGCTGCTGCTGTGTAAGGATGGACTTTACCTTAGCCAGCTGTCTGAGGTGATAAAAACTGGTCTTGACCACCGCTCCAATCTGGGAATCTAATTTAAAATCACTGTCCATTTTAAAACCCAAGTTAGAAACTGTTTTCTTTACATGTGGTGCCAGAGGGCCCAGATCAACAGGGCAAGGTTCACAAGAGCCACTAGGACCAAACACCATCACTTCTGTTTTCTTTTCATTAAAATTTAAAAAGTTTAAAGACATCCAAGCTTTGATGTCTTCAAGACACAACAGAAGTGGCCTGATTGAGGAGGCATCTTTCTTTTTTAGTGGCATATAGATCTGACTATCATCGGCGTAACAATGAAAAAAGATCCCATGCTTTCAAGTACTGTAAAATGTTTCCCCCACTAAGCAGTACACTCCTTTAGTGGACCAACCAGTTTACTGGTTTTACTGGTGACTGATGAAGCCCTCCGAATAGAGGGCGAAACGTCTTTCCACAAAAAAGAAACTGTCCAATGACCTGACTGACCATTATTGTATTTTGTACCTTGTACCAAAACTATTAGCCTTATCACACCGAGGCGCTCACACATAGCTGCCCAATACACATCGCTCTTGTGGGGTGGGTCCTCGTGGCTCAATGAGACTAACCGTATGAATAAAGTCCAACAAAGTTAAGTCAGGTCCTCTGGACGGATTTTTGTATTGAACGTTTTTGGAGCTTGTTGAAACGTTTCATCTTGTGTCCAAAAGACTTCATCAATCTGAGGAGCTGCAACAAACACAGTCTTATAAATAGCCCCTTCTCATAATGGATAAACCAGTTTGTTGCTGACATCCAGAACTAGCTGTTCACATGATAAAGAAGGACCATTAGCCTAACTTGTTATTAGTTTGCTATTCACACAGACCCAAGTGATACTAGCAATGACAGCGTTGTAAGAGGGGGACAGTTGGACACGAAATTCATAAGACGTATTCCCCAATTGACTACATAGGTAATGTAGGTCAGAGCATCTGATGCATCCTTACATTTCTATGCTGATGACACAGTTGTTTGCTGTCGAGCTAAAAATCTGCTTTTGACATCATCCAGTCAGATTTGTTCAGTCTCCAACTTGTCCTTGTAAGAATGTGGCTCCCTCTGGTGGTCTTGTCTTGCATGTTGTCTGTCTCAGGTGTGTTGTCTCAGGTGTGTATGATTTAGGTAATTAGTCTGTGTATATAAGTTTGCATTTGTGTGCATGTCTTTGTCGGGTCATCTCGTCTTCCTGCCTGGTGTGTCGTGTCAGCTCCTTGGTTTTTGTGAGTACTTCGTCATGTTGGACTTTTTGTATTACAGCCACAGTTGAGCTCTGAGTTTTTTGTTATTAAAGTATTTTTTGACTTTTTACTCGTGTCTCTGAGTGTCCGTCTGCACTAATGGACTCACCTCCTCCCACACCACGCTGGATCCTAACATGATGACCCGACCAACAGTGAGTCCAGCGGGCGGTACTTCCAGAGGCAGAAGGTGACGGTCTCCGCTCGAAGAGAGCAGCCGTCACAGACGTGGTCCATGCAGCTGTAGTTCCTGCAGCCGCTCTTGTGCAGCCTGCTGCAGTCTCCGTAGTTTTTCCACCTCCTACAGTCTCTGTTTCATCAGTACATGGATCACACCCAGTTCAGACTTTTATTTTTCTCACCTGCCCGTTCTTTTTTTTCCCCTCGCCGTTTGGTGCCGGAGCACGCCGCTGAGGTTTCGCCGTCTGCAGAGGTCCTGCGCCGCTGTTCGCCTCTTCGCCTTCAGGGGGTCCCGGCGTCGTTGATGACGCCTCTACTGTTCTCGGAGGGTCTCCGCGCTGGTGGCGCCTCTGCTTCGTGGGTGCGCGCGCCGCCTGATGCCTCGGCGTCTAGGGGGTTCATGCGCTGATGACGCCTCTACTTGCTTCGGAGGGTCCTCTCGCCGCTGTGCCTCGACGTCTGCAGGGATTTCCCGCGCCAGGTGACGCCTCTACTGTCTTCGGAGGGTCCTCGCGTCGGTGACATCACTGCTGCAGAGGGTCCTCGCTCTTCAGACGTCTCCGCATCGATGGAGGGTCTCCACGTCGATGACGTCGCCGCGTCGATGACGTCGCTACGTCCGATGACGTCACTCCGTTTGACGTTTTGGCGCTTGTTCGTTTCCTGGGTTTAGTCTGTGTTTGGTTCTGGTTTGGGTTTTTGCAAGTTTGGCTTTGTGTTTTGCTTTTTGTCCCTTGTCCTGTTCCCCTGTCCTTGTGTTTTCCTTCGTGCCCGCCCTGGTTGTTGGGGGCGTTCCTTGTGGACGCCTGGGGGCGTCTTTGAGGGGGAGGTACTGTAAGAATGTGGCTCCCTCTGGTGGTCTTGTCTTGCATGTTGTCTGTCTCAGGTGTGTTGTCTCAGGTGTGTATGATTTAGGTAATTAGTCTGTGTATATAAGTTTGCATTTGTGTGCATGTCTTTGTCGGGTCATCTCGTCTTCCTGCCTGGTGTGTCGTGTCAGCTCCTTGGTTTTTGTGAGTACTTCGTCATGTTGGACTTTTTGTATTACAGCCACAGTTGAGCTCTGAGTTTTTTGTTATTAAAGTATTTTTTGACTTTTTACTCGTGTCTCTGAGTGTCCGTCTGCACTAATGGACTCACCTCCTCCCACACCACGCTGGATCCTAACAGTCCTAAACAACAACAAAACCAAAGGGATACTGTTTTCAAACAGGAAGTCGGTCCCAGCAGTTCTTCCTCTGATTTTATCCTCTAATGGTGTTCCTGCTGCCTTCATACATCTCCTCCTACATGTCTCTGCGTGAGTGCACAGCGTGCGCTCTCAGGACATGATTACATGCAGTGTTCTCTCAGTATGGTCTGAACTTGGCAAACGGACCCTCTCCTACTCCGCTCCCGCTTCCTGGAATATCTTGTAAAAAGATCTGAAGCTCTCGACCTTTGATCTCTCTAACATCCGCTACGTTCCTGGGAAAAACCAATGCAGACATGTTCCTGTTCTTAGTTTTCTACACAACCTTATAATCTAGCCGTTTTTTAAAACATTTTTCACTTGTTATTCTCAATTTGCATGCATCCTTCATGATTGTTTATAGTTGTTGATCTATATATATAGTTATATATATATATATATATATATAGTTATCTATATATATAGTTGTTGATTCTTGATCCAAGATGGCGGCGCGTGCAAACGTTGCGGCTTCTCTCTCTCCCAACACGGTGCTTTCGTCTGTTTTGTCCTGCACGCCGCAACTTGCCGGCACGTCTTTGTCTTGTCTACGTGTTCAAGAACGCAAGTATAGCCGTGAATTCCTGCTTGATGTCGGAAAAACCGCTCATTTGGGAATAAACAGCGAACTCCAGGAGAAGCTAAATGAGCTTGAGGAGGAGTTACGTGAGCTTCGTGACTGCGAGCTGCTCTGGAAGCCAGCTCCGACCTTCCCTTCATCGCGCCCGCCGTGGAAGTACCACAAGCGGCGTGACGCTTCACCGCGCCCGCCATGGAAACGCCACAAGCGGCGTGACAGGAAACAGAAGCGGGGTAAACGCGGAGGTATCAGAGCTAGGCTAGCAGCTAGCCCACACAGGCCGGCTATTCCATCCATGGTTCTGGCTAACGTGCGCTCCCTGAACAACAAATTGGATTATATACGCCTGCTACGAACGACACAAAAGACTGTGAGAGACTGCTGTGTGTTTGTATTCACGGAAACGTGGCTTAACAACAACGTTCTGGACCATGCTATTCAGCTGGAGCAGCTAACATGCTACAGAGCGGACCGAGCTTTCATCAAGGGAGGTAAGACTCGCGGAGGCGGGCTCTGTGTTTACATCAACAACGCATGGTGTCGTGATGCTGCTGTGGTCCACAAACACTGCTCACATTTAGTGGAGTTCATGACTATTAAATGCAGACCGTTCTTTTTACCGAGGGAGTTTACAGCTGTTTTGATTGTTGCTGTATATATCCCTCCAAGCTCCAACAGCAAAGATAGAGGTGAGGCACTGAATGAACTATATCTGCACATCAGTGAGCAACAAACAGCCCACCCTGATGCTTTTCTCATCACGGCTGGTGATTTCAACCATGCAGATTTAAAGAGTGTATTACCAAAAACATACAGAAACATAAACTTTGCAACAAGAGGAAACAACACCCTGGACCAGGTTTACACCACCATGAAAAATTCCTACAGAGCCGTCCCCCTCCCCCACATTGGTGCTTCGGACCATATCTGTGTCATGCTAAAGCCAGCATACAGGCCACTGGTGAAAGTCACAAAACCAGTCCGCAAACAGATACGAGTGTGGCCAGAGGGGTCTTCAGAGGCACTCCAGGACTGTTTTGACACCACAGATTGGAGTATGTTCAAAGAAGCTGCTACCACAAACAACACCACATGTCTCCAGGAGTACTCAGACACTGTATGTTCATACATCACCAAGTGCATTGATGATGTAACCAACCTTAAAACCATCACTGTTCGGGCTAACCAGAAGCCATGGCTGACAGCTGAGGTTCACAGACTCATGAAAGCCAGGAATGCTGCCTTCAAAGCGGGAGATCAGGTGGGCCTGAGGGCAGCCAGAAACAACCTGGACCGGGGCATCAGAAAGGCAAAGAGGCAGTATTCTGGGAAAATAGCTCACCGTTTCAAGGACAGCAGGGATACACGCAGTCTGTGGCAGGGAATACAGACCATCACAAACTACAAACCACCCCCCCAGACCTGTGACAGCTCAGCCTCTGCGCTGAATGAACTGAATGAGTTCTTTGCTCGGTTCGAGGCAAGTAACAGCACACCAGCACATAAACTCCCCCCCTCTCCTGATGGCCAGGTGCTGACGCTGTCCTCAGACAGCGTAAGGCGATCATTCATCAAGATTAACGCCCGGAAGGCCTCTGGTCCTGACAACATACCTGGTCGTGTGCTGAAGGACTGTGCAGGGGAACTCGCAGCGGTCTTCACGGACATCTTTAACATCTCACTGAGCCAGGCCATCGTCCCCACCTGTTTCAAAGCCACCACCATCATCCCTGTCCCAAAGAAGGCAACGCCCGCATGCCTCAATGACTATCGCCCAGTAGCACTCACCCCCATCCTGATGAAGTGCTTTGAACGGCTAGTCATGAAAAGCATCACATCTGTCCTCCCTGACTCCCTGGATCCCTTCCAATTTGCATACCGACCTAATCGCTCAACCGACGATGCCATCTCCTCTGCCCTTCACACAGCTCTCACACATCTGGACACGAAGGACTCCTATGTTAGAATGTTGTTCATCGACTTCAGCTCGGCATTCAACACCATCATCCCCCAACAGCTCATCCTTAAACTGGACAGTCTGGGGCTGAATACCTCAATGTGTAACTGGCTGCTAGACTTCCTGACTGGGAGACCACAGACAGTACGAGTCGGGAGTAACACATCTAGCACCATCACATTGAACACAGGGGCCCCACAAGGATGTGTACTGAGCCCCCTTCTATTCACCCTGCTAACACACGACTGCACACCATCATACAGCTCCAACCACTTCATCAAGTTTGCGGACGACACAACAGTGGTGGGTCTCATCAGCAACAACGATGAGACGGACTACAGGAACGAGGTGAGCCGCCTGGCCTTGTGGTGCGGACACAACAATCTCACTCTCAACGTGGAGAAGACAAAGGAGATTGTTGTGGACTTCAGGAAGAAGGATGCCCAACATGCCCCTCTGACCATCAACAGCACCGCAGTGGAGAGAGTAGACAGCACCAAGTTCCTGGGAGTGCACGTCTCAAAGGACCTGTCCTGGAGCAGGAACACTGCAGCACTGGCAAAGAAGGCTCACCAGCGTCTCTACTTTCTCCGCAAGCTGAAAAGGGCTGGAGCTTCAACCCCCATCATGAGCACCTTCTACAGAGGTGCCATAGAAAGTGTCCTGACCAGCTGCATCACTGTGTGGTTTGGTGCATGTACTGCATCCTGCCGCAAGAGCCTCCAGCGCATTGTGAGAGCAGCTGAGAAGATAGTCGGCACCTCCTTCCCCTCACTGCAGGACTTACACAGCAAACGCCTCACTCGGAAAGCCCACCGCATGGCAGGTGATCCCACACACCCACTACACAGCCGCTTCAGACTGCTGCCATCAGGGAGGAGACTGAGGAGTCTCCAGGCTCGAACCAGCAGACTGAGAGACAGCTCTGTTCATCAGGCAGTCAGGATGCTAAACACTCTGCCTGCTCTGCCCCCCCTCCCATTTGAACTGCCTTAACACTAAAACTTTCTCACACATTACCACACAACACAAAGATTTTAACACTGGACTCTGTGTCATCAAACGGGTTATTCACTAAACTCTCGGTCATGTGCTCATACAGTTTGCACTACTTCTCATACTTGCACTAATGTTTGTATTACATCACTGCCTATAATCATAATACTGTTTACATTCTCTGTTTACATTTATTAATACTGTTTACTTTTATTACTACTGCTTACATGTAACTACTACTGTTTACATTTACACTACTCTAATATCTACACCACTGCTGATACATATACAATGTGCTCTGAACGGTCTTATTTAGGGATGCCCAATGTGCCTTACTGCATATGCCACTTTTTGCCTCTATAACAACATCAACTACTACCTCATACATATACTGTGTACATTAACTCATACGCTGCTTTGCCACTTTGCAAATGTCAATGCTAGAAACCTTTAGTTTATTTTAGTTATACTTTTTATACTCTTTTTTTATACTAGTATGCAAAAACTCAGGACAGTATTATGTTCATTAAATGTTTAATGTTTTAGTTTTAGAGTTGGTGTAAATTTTCATACTCTTATTCCACTATGCAAAAAACTCAGGACAGTGTTAGTTTTACTATTTTATGCTTATGTCAATTATTATATGTTTCAGTGTTTCAATGTTTAGATGTTTACTGTTGCACCGAGGGACTGAGAGAAACGCAATTTCGGTCCTGTGTATGTCCTGTACAGTACATATTGCAGATCTGACAATAAAGTTGACTTTGACTTTGACTTTGTCTTTGTTGTCATCATTCTTTGTTGAAACCAGGTCTCTCTTGTAAATGAGTCCTCGAGGCTCAATGGGATTAAACTGCCTAAATAAAGGTTGAATGAATGAACGACTACGGTATTTTTTTCCTTCATGAACGAATCCTGCCCTTAGTGAGAGAATGTGATTGTGGGGCCATGATTATTTCTGACCATGGTTAGAAAGGTTCAAACTTGATTATGTTCACCAGCTTTATTGTCTTTGCACCTTATGAAGCTGCAAAATGCACTAATAAGAAAAACCTATGGATTGTACAGTATACTGTAGTACCATCAGAAACATCTCATCACGTCTGGTGATGTTTATGTTCTATCGGTCATTCACTAGAAAATATCTGACAATCACTAATGTAAATAGTAACCACTTCCATCCATCCATCCATCCATCCACCCATTATCTTCTGCTTATTCCTAAGTCAGGTCGCGATTGAAGCAGCTTGAGCAGGGAGGTCCAGACATCTCTTTCCATAGTCACCTCTTCCAGCTCTTCTGGCAGGACTCCAAGGTGTTCCCAGGCCAACCGAGAGACATAGTCTCTCCAGCGTGTCCTGGATCTTCCTCTGTGTCTTCTCCCAGTCGGACATGCGCAGTAATAACAACTTGTGTTTTTAAATAACTCTACAATTTAATTTAACAGCATATATGGTCTATATTCAGGAAAATCAAAAATCGACAGAGCAATTGGAGATGTAAAGAAAAGCTTGTCCAGTATCAGTGATGGTGTATTTTTCCAATAAAGGATCAATAAAATGTGAAATGTGTAGATGGCTGCCACAATCAGTCAGATCTCAAGGAAGACTTGTACTAGAACAAAGCATACCACGTTATCACAAATTAAGAAGACATTACTCAAAAAGTATCTGAGGAATGTTGGTGTCTATGGTTGGCCAGGTTAAACCAGAATTTCTAAGGTAAAACTATGAGCAACGTCCCAGTTTGTTCTGCACATTCTGTCAAGTACAGTAAAATGTCTTTCTTCTCCAGGCAATGGATAAACTTGAGGAGCATAGTTCCCTATGTGGCAACATCTTGCTTATTACAGAGCAGAACGAGCTTGTTGCATCATTGAAAGTCTTAGAAATATGACATTGACTATATAGTTTATACTGGTGGTATGAGTAGTGAAGCTAAAACCATGACCATGCTCCATGTTTCAAAGAAAAGTAGCTAAATCCCTAGAACTTGCTTTGCATTACATCAATAACCAAGGGTGCATTTTACACTACATAAGCTTAGTAGGCATTGGCATCAGAAGCATCTGTG
>JBBPBX010030268.1:15782-35296 GCA_038048925.1 Garcialebias charrua
TGTGGGTCCTCCTCCAGAAAATGTTGAATAAAGCAGATGCCATTTCCTGCATTCCAGTATATTTTAACGAGATGTTCAACATCTACGTTTACCTACATAAGTATCCATTTGATTCAATAACTATTTTAGAGAGCATCCTTTAAAACTTATTTCATTCCATCACAGAACTATGTTTGCTAAATAAGGGCAGTGAGATTTTTTTTACATACCTTACATTTTTTCAAGTACCTAAACTGAAATTGACCGTTAACTTTTGCTCATTCAGAACATTATGAACATATGAAAACATGAAATCTGCCTCTTGTGTGTGTAACCATGACCCATGATCCCTCACTTACCTACAATGGGCCCGACATCCACTCCACGTTTCAGCAGTTCATCCCTCAGCCCCTCATCAGTGAGCACCGTCACATTGAGCTCCTCCAGCTGAATTTTCTCTGATTTTCTGCTGGATCTCTGTGAACAACAGAACGTTGTTAGAAACTTTCTAACTCTGTAAGTCAAAAATGGCATTCAATACAGAAACAACTGGACTTTATTTGTAACAGAAGACGTTTTGCTCATCATCCGATGAGCTTTCTCAATTCAATGAGGAGACTGTGAGAGGGAGAGAGAAGTTATAAGCAAGCTGGGCCACTGGTACACACCAAACTAGGTAAATTGGAAGCTAACACACACACATACTTGGGATAACACGTGACTGTGACCCATTCATTCACCCATTCTAACTCTGTTAGAAAATTCAGCTCCTATAATGATGATTTATACTCTGCGAGACATTAAGAAATCTGCTCTCACTGACGTAGTTGTATGACAAAATGATGTTTTGTTCTTAGAGGCACTACAAGAACCCTTTCTGTTGCATAAGCTTATGTCAGAATGTTTCTGGAATTAGAATTCTGTTCTGGAAAAGTTAAAAAATTCTGGGATTGCGCCGCTCGGTGTGGCTGCATGTCAGAGTGGCTCTGTTGCATTCATTCAGAGTTGTTGCTTTTGAAGGCTTTGATTCCTTGTTTTTCTGGATGTGGATCACTTTTTTCAGATGATTGTTTGCTCTGGTGTCAGATGCTGTGCAGCTGGAGGGATTTTTGCTTAGGCCTTTTTACTTTTGGGCATTTGTTAGGATGCATAACCATGACAACAAGGTGTTTTTTAACAACCAGGAGCAGCTGTTTAACATCTGAAAAGCTCAAATATCAACTACAGCCCCAAATCCCAAATGAGATGAAAAGGAGGCGCTGTGGATGAATTCCTGTCAACCTGGTGGCGGTGCTCGCGTACCCGACAGCCAAGATCCTGGAGCTGTTGGGAAACTTGGCTCGTGACAACGGGAGGACCGGGATCATCCCCTGGCACGTTAAGTTGTTTGTCTGTAGCGACGAGGAGCTTGGCAGATTGCTGAGAAAAGTGACCCTTGCTCAGAGAGGAATTCTGCCCAGGATTCGGGCAGTCCTGCTGTACAGGAGGACCAAGAGGCCTGTCGGATCTGACAGCAAGCTGGATCCGGGTGGACTGATCGGTATCTGTGGCCAAATTCTTTGGATTCTCTGCAGGAGATCTTTCCTGCCCACAGCTATCAGCATCTACAACAGGGGTCGGGAACCTATGGCTCGCGAGCCATATATGGCTCTTTTGTTGGTTGCATTTGGCTCGCAAACAAATCTTTAATAATAAATTTTTTAAAAAGACGATAAAAATATAAAATATGGCCGCGAGTGGCTGGAGCCAATCACAGCTGTCCGCTGGTGACTGGAGCCAATCGGATAATGCGTCACGTACACGGGAGGAGACGTGATCAGGAAGTAAACATCCCTCCTAGCAGCTAGCTTAGCTAGTTGCGGAAACCCGTGTGATGAAGATGGCGGCTAAAAGAAAACGAGATGAGGATTATCGTACTTTTCAGCCGGAATGGACAGAGGAATTTGCTTTTGTGGAGAGAGCAGGTTCTGCAGTGTGTCTGATATGCAATGATAAAATTGCCTCGATGAAACGCTCAAATATAAAGCGACACTTCGAGACACGCCATGCTACCTTTGCATCAAAATATCCTGTGGGGGACAGCAGGAAAAAAGCATGTGAAGAGCTACTGGGCAGAGTGCAAGCAGGTCAGCAGCACCTCTGTGTTTGGACTCAACAAGGTGACTGGAATTCAGCTAGTTTTGCTGGTGCTTTAGCCATTGTGAGAAACGGAAAGCCTTTCACAGATGGTGAGTACGCCAAAACATTCATGATTGATGTTGCCAATGAACTTTTTGACGACTTTTTGGATAAAGACAAGATAATTAAACGAATAAAAGACATGCCTCTGTCGGCAAGAACTGTTCACGATCGTACCATCATGATGGCAAATCAAATTGAGGCAACACAAGTGACGGACATAAACACAGCAACATTCTTTTCTCTCGCTTTGGATGAGTCAACAGACGTAAGCCATATATCCCAGTTCAGTGTGATTGCAAGATATGCTTTCGGTGACACACTACGTGAGGAAAGTCTTGCTGTTTTGCCTCTAAAAGGGACAACAAGAGGGGAGGATTTATTAAAAACTTTCACTGAGTTCACTAAAGAAAAAAATCTACAGATGGACAAACTTATTTCAGTGTGTACTGATGGTGCTCCGTGCATGGTGGGGAAAAACAGAGGATTTGTAGCACTGCTTCGTGAACATGAAAAGAGACCCATCTTAAGTTTTCACTGCATCATACATCAGGAGGCGCTTTGTGCTCAGATCTGTGGAGAGCAGCTTGGTGAGGTGATGTCACTGGTCATTCAGGTGGTCAACTTTATTGTTGCCCGAGCTTTAAATGATCGCCTGTTTAAAGCACTGCTGGAAGAAGTTGGGAATAATTATCCTGGTCTGCTCCTGCACAGCAATGTGCGCTCAAGAGGGAAAGTGCTCAGCCATTTTGCAGCTTGTCTGAGCGAAATCCGGACTTTTCTTGAAATGAAAAACATTGAGCATCCTGAGTTAGCTAACACTGAGTGGCTCTTGAAGTTCTACTATCTCGTGGACATGACTGCACATCTGAACCAGCTCAATGTGAAAATGCAAGGCGTTGGAAATACAGTCTTATCTCTTCAACAAGCAGTGTTTTCATTTGAAAACAAGCTACAACTCTTCATCGCCGACATTGAAACAGGTCGTTTACTACACTTTGAAAAACTGGGAGAGTTTAAAGATGCATGCACAGCAAGTGACCCTGCTCAACATCTTGATCTTCAGCAGCTAGCAGGCTTCACATCTAATCTCCTGCAGTCATTCAAAGCTCGCTTTGGAGAATTTCGTGAGCGCACTCGTCTTTTTAAGTTCATCACCCATCCACACGAGTGTGCAGTGGACAGCACCGACCTAAGTTACATCCCCGGTGTCTCCGTCAGAGAGTTTGAGCTACAAGCTGCTGACCTGAAGGCCTCAGACATGTGGGTGAACAAGTTCAAGTCACTGAATGAAGATTTGGAAAGACTTGCACGACAGCAAGCAGAGTTGGCGAGCCAACACAAGTGGGGAGAAATGAAAAAACTTCAACTCGTTGACCAGCTGTGCTGACAATGTTTGGCTCTACATATGCATGTGAGCAGTCTTTTTCACATCTAAAGAACATTAAGACCAACCTACGATCACGTTTAACGGATGGAAGTCTCAACGCCTGCATGAAGCTTAACCTTACTACATATCAACCAGACTACAAGGTCATCAGCAAAACCATGCAGCACCAGAAGTCACATTAATGGTAAGAAACACTTTATTTATCACTGTTAACAACAGCATAACAATGTTATTAAAAAGCATTCAGAGACTTATTGTACTTTAAAAGTGTTGGGCTTACATAAAATGTACACATTTACTTGTTTTTAGTTTAAAAAAGGGGGGTGGGGTGGGGGGCTCTATTCACACAAGGAGAGCTTTTGGTCAGACTACTTCTTCTTGTACTATGCTCTCTAAAATATTTATTGAATCAAGTGTATAAGTACTACAGTATATGTTTTCATCATTGTATGTTCCCATACAATGACAAAATTGGTTCTCTGAATTTAACCCATTGTACTTGGGATAACACCCAGGTGGAGCAAAGGGCAGCTATTGAATGTCCAGGTAGCAATAAGGGATTAGGTGTCTTGCTCAGTGACACCACAAGATGTGGGAATGACGGAGAGTCAAACTGCGACTTTCTGGTCCCAAGTTGGCTGCCCTACTTATGTAGATAAACGTAGATGTTTAACAACCTGTTAAAAATACACCAGAATGCAGGAAATGGCATAGAGGCAGGACTGCCGACTTGGGACCCGAAGGACCCAGGTTCGAACCCCGGCCACTACACACCTTGGGGTGTCTATGAGTGCACACCTATTTCCCCAGCTCCCCGGGCGCTTTCTATGGCTGCCCACTGCACCACCTGGTGGTGGTTGGGTTAAATGCAGAGACGAATTTCGTCTTGTATGGGAAACATACACAGATGACAAAAAATGTGACATTTATTTATTTATTTATCTACTTTATTCAAAAATTTCTGGGAGACAGACACTAGACTGGCCAGTACCCAAAGATCGGAAACAACTGCAGAGGTTCTTGGGGTTTGCTCATTTCTACCAGAGATTTATTAAAGACTATAGCCTCATTGCTAACCCCCTCCATGTTCTCACCTCCTCCAAGAAGAAGTTCCTAAGGACAGAGGCAGCTGATACAGCTTTAAAAAAAATTAAAGACTTTGTTTTCTTCTGCCCCTGTCCTCCATACCCCCAACCCAGAGTTATAATTTATCGTTAAGGTAGATGTGTCTAGTGTGGGTGTGGGAGCAGTGCTTAGCCAACAGGATAAGGAAGGAATTATTCATCCCTGTGCTTTCTTCTACAGAAGCATAATTATGATGTCAGGGAACGTGAACTGCTCGCAGTTAAGCTGGCGCTGGAGGAGTGGAGGCATTGGTTGGAGGACGACCAGTTCCAATTCCAGGTTTGGACCAACCATAAAAATCTCGAGTACCTTAAGTCAGCCAAACGCCTCAACCCTCGACAAGCCAGGTGGGCACTTTTCTTTTCCCGCTTTAACTTTGCCCTCACCTATAGACCTGGTCACAAGAATACAAAACCTGATGCCCTCTCTCGCATCATGGAGGAAGATTCTTGTTCGTTGCCTCCTCCTGCCGGGGAGTTTATCCTTCCCAACTCTGCTCGCCTGGCTGTCACTCAACTGAAGCTGGACCAGTGTCAGGCCAACCAGTTGCATCCTCCTCCAACCGCTTGTCCCCCTGACCGATCATTTGTACCCTCTAAGTTCGTCCAGGAGTTCCTCAAGTTTTGACACAGTTCTCGCCTAGTTTGCCATCTTGGTTTTTCTAAAACTGTTTCTTTAGTTTGCGCACAGTTCTGGTGGCCCACGTTAAACCAGGACGTGTACTCTTTTGTTTTATCCTGCCCTACCTGTTCCCAAGCCAAGTCCTCACGTCATCCCCCCTCTGGTCTCCTCCATCCACTTCCTATCCCGTCATGCCCATGGTCCCACATCAGTCTAGACTTTATCACTAGTCTTCCTCCCTCTGCCGGCAACACCGTTATTCTGACAGTTGTTGACCATTTTTCCAAAATGGTTCACCTGGTCCCTCTTCCCAAGCTCCCCTCAGCCAAGATCCTGGCTGGGATCATGTCACGTGAGGTTTTTCGCCTGCACGGTCTGTCCACAGATATCGTTTACGACAGAGGGCCTCAGTTTGTCTCTAAGTTCTGGAGATAATTTTGCGACCTCCTGGGGGTCTCCATTAGCCTCTCCTCTGGCTTTCATCCCCAGACTGATGGCCAGATGGAGAGAATGAACCAGGAGGTTGAAGCCAGGCTGAGGATCCTCTGTCAGAAAGATCCCAACCAGTGGTCCCCCAACCTCTCCTGGGTCGAACATGGCCTCAACACTGTCCCTTCCTCTGCTACCAATCTGTCCCCTTTTTACACTGTTTTTGGTTTTCAGCCCCCTTTTTTCACCATACAGGAACGTGAAGCTCAAGTGCCCTCTGCTCACCAGTCAGACTTACACGGACAACGCATATGGCGGAGAGCCAGATGAGCCCTCCTGGAGCCTTCCGCAGCCTATATTAAAGGGGCTAACAGGCAGAGGTCTCAACAACCCACTTATCAGGAGGGCCAAAAGGTATGGCTCCCCACCTGAGATCTCCCATTAAAAGTAGAATCACGCAAACTTGCTCCTCGTTTTATTGGTCCTTTCCCCATATCCAAAATCATTAACCCAGTTTCTGTCCGTATATCTCTACCCAAATCCATGAGAATCCACCCATCATTTCACGTATCCAAAATCAAGCCCTTTTTGCCCTCCCGTTTTCACCCCCCACCCGCCCGGCTCATTGATGGGGCACCCACCTACATTGTGCGCCGACTCCTCCGCTCCAGGAGATGGGGCAGAGGAATCCATTATCTAGTCGACTGGGAGGGACATGGCCCAGAAGAACGTTCTTGGGTCCCCTCCCGTCACATCCTCGACAAGTCCCTCATCAGAGACTTCCATCGCCTTCACCCGGACCAACCTCGGGCACGTCAGGTGCCGCGCCTTAAGGGGGGGATCTGTCACAGTTTACACTGTTTTTTTTCCTTTTACTCATCACTCTATTCACTGTTTGACTTTTTTCTCTGCTCTATTGGGGGTTTTCCTCTGCTGCTTCTGCCAACCTCTTTACATGCCACACCTCTCTCTCTGATTGCTGCTGATGGTTTCCACCAGTTTCTGGGTGTATACTGTATATACTTCCTGCTTTCTCCACCACATTGCCAGATCATCTGATTGCTTCCAGCCACAGTTATCCAGCATAATAATAATAATAATTAATTTAATTTATAACGCACTTTTCATTAATGAAAATCTCAAAGAAGCATACTCTTCTTGTTCACAGCTCTTTAATCTTGATCCACGCCTGTTTCCCTCGACCATGCTTTTTGCCTGTCCCATTTGTGCCTCAGCCTTCTGACCTTTTTGACGACCTACGCTTGTTTTTGGATTTCGCCTTTGCCTCTCCCTATCGGTACCGTCTCCTCTTCGGATCCCGTGTATTAACCCTGCTCATCCTTGACTACGCCTCTGGACTTCCCTTGGTCTCTGCAGCTCTGTATCTCTTCTGGAGCGCCTCGTTACAACTAGAAAGGTTAGTGTTTCACCAGACCGTCTGTATTCAGATAACTACTTATTATTCTGCCAAACACTAACCTTTCCCCTCTGTATCATTTTAGATACAGTTCCTACTCCTGGACCTGAGACACCAGAAGCTGTTTATTTACTCAATAAACATTTTAAAAACCCTTCTGAGTTTGTGTGTGGGATCCTCTGCCATCAGATCTCTGACAGCTAGGTGAACTATTTCATGGTAAATGTGGGAAGGTCTGAATTAATATTTTTAACATGCTTAATATTTTTATATGGTTTTATAAGGTTTCCTTGCGGTTACTAGAATTTCCAAAAACAAAATGGGAGGCAGAGCTGGAACCAACTTTCAATTTGTGTCCACGAGGCTGACACATTGTCCAGTTTTAAAACTAGGCTTAAGACTTTCCTATTTGCTAAATCCTACAGTTAGGGTCGGCTTGGGTTTCCTTAGCTGTTCCTTAGTTATGCTGCTATAAGCTTAGAATGCTGGAGGACAAACTGACCATATTTTTTTTCACTCTGCTACTGTCTTTACTCACTTTGCTCAACCTGTTTTTTATTTGTAATTGTTTCTATCCTGAAAATGTGTTTTTGTCTTTCAGGTACACCTGGACCTATATCTGGACCTGCCATTCTGTGTTCATTTGCCTCTTCTTTCTGTCCTCTCAGTCTCAGCTGGTCAAAGCAGATGGCCGCTTGTCCTGAGCCTGGTTCTGCTGGAGGTTTCTTCCTTTTAAAAGGGAGTTTTTCCTTTCCACTGTTGCCAATGTGCTGGCTTAGGATGGGAGACTGTGACAAAAGTGAAGATTCAATGTGTCTGCTGGCTTCTTTAGATAGAGAACTTTACTAATGGGCTTTTCTATGTATGTCACCCACTTTTCTGTTTCCCTGACATGTAACTGTCTACTGGAATTTACACTGAATGTGTTGTTATTGGAATTGTGATGGTTTTGACAAGTTATTAGTAGGGGTGTAACGATACACAAAACTCTCGAGACGAGACGAGACAAGACAAATTACAAAGTTCGCGAGAACGAGACGAGATTTTAATATTAGTTCAAGAAAACTTCAAACATCGGTTTTATGCCGCAAAAAGGCTTTTATTCTGTTTTAACATGTATTACAAACTCAACTGATGTCTTCATTTTACTGATTGAATCTCCTTAGACCTTAGAACGTTCAACTTTGTTTAAAAAAATAGATATTCACGCAGGACTTTCCAAAAATTGAACATAAATATCCGCATCAGCACTGAATCTGCAGCCGTCACTCACCAGTGTTGCCAGATTGGGCGGTTCACCGCGATTTTCCTTCTGACTTTTGCGGGTAAAGAGTGCTTTGGGTGGGTGGGACTCTATCTGTCCCACCCACATCACAGGGTCGCAAGGCCCTGTGATGGACTTGCGACCCGCCCAGGGTGTCCCCCGCCCCTCGCACTGTGATTGCTGGATATGGGCACCGGCGACCCCCGTGACCCAAAATGGAAGAAACGGGTAAAGATAATGGATGGATGGACTCTATCTGGCAACACCGGTCACACCGGTGTTTACACAAGTGTGTCTTTACATTCGGGGCAGCGTTGGCAGCGCCGGGACCCTCCATCAATGTAGAAGCGTCTGCGGCACCGGGACCCTCCATCAGTAGTTGGGGCGTCTTCTATAGCAACTTCATCCGGCGAAGCCATGCTGTCCGTGACGCTGACTTGCTAGGGGCTGCTAGCATTAGCATTAGCGACTCGCGAGACAACGTTACCTCTCAACGAGAGATATCGCAGGAGTTTAATATCGCGAGATCTCGTACAACGAGATCTCGTTACACCCCTAGTTATTAGTAAATTAAACTTGTTTTGTTGTCGAGTCTTGGACTTGACATGCTGTGCTAAGCGTACAGTCCATCACTTGCTGAAGTGTGGTCTGATCTAGGCACGTAGCTAGTTTTTGTTTAATGTGCTCTTCTTTGGCCTTCAAGGCCTCAATAGTAAAACTGGTCTACCTTAGGGTTAGGTATGTAATGGTAATGGTTAGGTTTAGAGTAAGGGTCAGGGTTAGGCTACAGAAATTAATGAAAAATGAATCGAATTGAATCAATGCAAAGTCCCTGTAATTTAACCAGGCAAATCCCACTGAGATCACAGATCTCTTTCTCTAGGGAGGCCTACGGGCCTGAAGGCAGCCTTTCTTCCCCCCCCCCCAATGTTGTTGGTACCAGGGCTTGAACCGGCCATCTTCCGATCACAAGCTCACCTTCTTAACCTCTGCGCCACCTCTCCCCATTGAAGGCAGCCAAACATTCATGTTTTTCTTCTGTGGGAGGAAACCGAAGTACCTGGAGAAAACCCTCACAAGCATGAGAAGAACATGCAAACTTCACACAGAAACACCACAGGTCCAACCGAGGATTGAACCCAGGACCTTCTTGCAGAGGTTAAGGGCCTTGCTCAAGGGCCCAGAGTGGGGCAAATGAAGGTGGAGGCAGGTGTGAGTGCTTCACCTTTTCCACCCACATTTTGATGTTGTTGATATCGGGAGGTGAACCAGCGATCTTCCGATCACAGGCCTACCTTCTCTAGCCTCTGCGCCACCACTCCCATCCCACACACATACAGTACATATTTATTTACACACAAACAAAAAAAACAAGCAAATAAAAAAACAAATGTACACCAACTGAGCCAAAGTATGGTTAGTGGAAGGGTAGTAGGGTGGGGTTCAGTTTCAAATCTGTTATAGTTTTGTTTAGTAAAAAACATAATGGCAAGAAAAAAAGAAAAATAAAGGTGAGAGGAAACCCTCGAGGTACGACACCCGCGACCTACGGCAACTCAGACTTACGATTTTATCATATTTAATAAAAATATGATAAATTTTTTTTTATTTTTTTTTTTTGTGTTTAAATGTTATTAATTTCATGTGTATAGCACTTTGTTGCAGCTGTGGTTGTTTTAAATGGCTTTATAAATAAAGTATAATTATTAATATTACGTTTTTATTACAATTTTATCGTATTTACGCAACTTCCGGTCGTTTCCGGTCGCCATTTTACAATTGTCTACTGCGGTCAATGGAGCTCCGCCATAGAGGCTCCTGCCAGCTGGCTCTGGAGGACCGTGTGTCCGATCAGGGTTGCCTCATATGGATAAATTTGCTGGAAACACTCGGTCAACTCTGTGGACGTCTCAGGCCCAGAGGAGCAGCCGCGGATCGCCCCGCGATCGCTCCCACAACGCCGTCAGACATGCTAACGACAGCAACTAACAGAGCAGCTAACACAGGCGAAGACACCGAGCCGACATGCCGCGGAGGGGCCATCTGCGGCCGGGAGCTCGCTGCAAATGTCCACCTGGCAGTCGGGGGACACCGAGCTAACGCGGAGATACAAAGCCGACAGCCTTTTTGAATGAACTGACATGCTAACCATTGCTGCTAATGGCGGGGCCTAACCGTAGCTAACGCCGAGCAGCTTGTTTTGGATGGAGGAACATCGCGGAGAAACGGCTTTCAGTAAGTTTTTTTTTTCTGGCTCCAAATGTATGAAGTTAAGAAGCTAACAGTCCTTCTTTTAAACAGTTTTGACCACGTGTGTGCGTGTGGAGCGTAAGGAAGCTGGGGGAGCTCGGACGGGTGCGAGCTGATGCTAAAAGACGAAGGCAGGCTTTGACCAGCTCAAAGTAAGACATTATATTTTTTATTTATTGTACAGTACTGTATTCATTTACTGTACAGTTCTGTGCATGTTTATGGCCTAGTATGTCTGCTTGTTCAGTCTCATGCCATTAAATATGTGTGCGGCGCTCCGTTAGCGGTATAGCCGCAACCTATGTCAGAAACGCGGACCTACGACAGGCAGGTGTTTTTGGTCCGCGAGGTACGACAACATCGACCTAAGTCACACCCGTAGGTCCCAATCCCTGTCGTAACTCGAGGGCTTCCTGTATTTAAGTCATCAGCTGCCCTGATACGTTAAAAAGGTCTTCAGCCATAAGAAAATATATATTGGTTCACCTCTAGTCCTAGTGCCTGGCTTGTTTGTTTGAACTGCTGCCTCACAAATGATCCAAAATGCTGGAGATGTTTTTCAGAGCTAACTTCACCAAACAGTCACGAGACAGGTTTCTTTGACGGGGTGGTGGTGGGGGTAGTGGCAAGACAGTTCTCAATGGACAAGAAAGTTTCAGGTTTTAAACTAGTTATACACTGTACCTTAATTTACACCGCAGTTGCAATATTTCCCTATGCAACCCTAGTGGACACAGACCATGACATTGTTTGTGGGATTATATCCTGACTTTGGAATTCCTCTGGAAAGCTGAACAATGTTTCTGGGGAGAGGAGTGTCTTTCGACCAGCAATGATGAACGGATGGATGGTTTTAACAGGAAACATTAAAGTCTGACATTTCTATTTTGCTTTTTTTTATTTTATTGCAGCTGTGAAACTGCAGAGACGAAGTGGACTGTGATTCTAACAATAAAAAGTTGTGTTAGCACACCTGAGTGTTTCCATGTAAACTAACCCACAGAGAGAGGAGCAGACTCTGTGATAGTGAATAAACTCACAGAACCGAAGCTGCCTGCAGGAAATTACAACTTGTTTAATCCAGCAGACTGGAATGAAGACCTGCTCCTCCTCCTCAGCTCCGAGCCAAACTCTGACTCACAGTGAATAAACATGTGGTCGAAGTTAGAGGAGATTCTGAGCGTGCCATCTGATGTCGTGATGTGTCTGTTGGGTCATTCTGCGGACATTCAAACCACATGGACTACAGTGCTGTTCACATCTCTCTGCTTTTTACTAAAAGTTCCACATGATAAACACGCTCCATTTACCATTTTACCATAAACACTACTGAGGAGGAAGTGACCGTATTTGGAAAGGAGGGTGGAGTTTAGGCAAGACGCTCAACGTGTTAAAATATTTTGTGAATGTCTCCACAACTGAAAGCTCAGAGTGTCCTAACAGGGACTGATCTTCACCCAGACTTTTAATAACGGAGTGTTTTTATCACACACAGCTGAAAGGAATCTAGAGCCATGTTGTTTTAGCCCGTGCACATGTGTGTGTGTGTCTGTAATCAGAAAAACGTCATTAACTCCTGGACATGTGTTAAAGAAACTCTCAGAAAATAATCAGATGCATGTTTACAAATGATTAACTTTTGGAGTCAACCCAATTCAAAATGGATACCAAAGCTGTGACACAAAAATGGCTTTAATTTAGTAAATTGTATAGATACTGAGCTAAAACTCAGTGTAGCTGTGAGCCATTCATAACGTGTAACATTTCAAAATCTCGTGAAATCATACATCCTGTTATTTTCAAAGTTTAACCAAAAGAGCTGAAAGTCAATTTCTCATAGAAGATTATCAGAGTTTACAACTCATATGTCTTCTTCTTCTTTCAGCTGAAACATCTGGAGAGCTGGTGCAAGGAGAATAACCTTCACATCAATGTGAAGAAGACGAAGGAGATGGTTGTGAACTTCAGAAGGAACAAACACTTTTTTCTTAGTTCATATCTTAGATGTTATTACTGTTTTTCTTTTACATTTTATTGTTGGATGTAACTGCAACCCTGTATACATAATTTCACTCCATCACATGTACCACATGTGGTGCGAATGACAAATAAAACTCTCTGACTCTCTGAGTCCGTTCCCTTCTTCAGGGGTCGCCACAGCGAACTCAAGCTTGTTAATTGTTTTTACACTGGATGTCCTTCCTGACTCATCAAAAAAGGCGTTCAATACAGGATCAACTGGACTTTATTTGTTGCAGAAAACGTTTCGACTTCTGTCCAGAAGTCTTTTTCAATTCCTGACTCATCCACAGACCACCGAGCTACCACAGCCTCTGTGTGGAGCAGAGAGCTGCTACAGGGCACCCGGGGGAGCACATGGTGGGGGTCAAGGGCTTTGCATGGTAGACCAAAGCTCAGAAACAAACTGAGGGCCCCTGTCCGATGTAATGTCTGAAGGGGGGCCAAAACGCGCAACCCAAGTAGACAAAAATGCCCGGGCCACCACTGCAGACGTTGTGAATGCCAGAGGAATCACCTCAGGCCACCTGGTGGTCCGGTCTATCATAGTCAGCAGATGAGTAAAACCCTGTGATGGAGGCATCTGGATACGAAGGACTCTTATGTTAGAATGCTGTTCATTGACTTCAGCTCGGCATTCAACACCATCATCCCCCAACAGCTCATCCATAAACTGGACAGTCTGGGGCTGAACACCTCAATGTGTAACTGGCTGCTAGACTTCCTGACCGGGAGACCACAGACAGTACGGATCGGGAGTAACACATCTAGCACCATCACATTGAACACAGGGGCCCCACAAGGATGTGTGCTGAGCCCCCTTCTATTCACCCTGCTAACACACGACTGCACACCATCGTACAGCTCCAACCACTTCATCAAGTTTGCGGATGACACAACAGTGGTAGGTCTCATCAGCAACAACGATGAGACGGACTACAGGAACGAGGTGAGCCGCCTGGCCTTGTGGTGCGGACACAACAATCTCACTCTCAACGTGGAGAAGACAAAGGAGATTGTTGTGGACTTCAGGAAGAGGGATGCACAACATGCCCCTCTGACCATCAACAGCACCGCAGTGGAGAGAGTGGACAGCACCAAGTTCCTGGGAGTGCACGTCTCAAAGGACCTGTCCTGGAGCAGGAACACTGCAGCACTGGCCAAGAAGGCTCACCAGCGCCTCTACTTTCTCCGCAAGCTGAAAAGGGCTGGAGCTTCAACCCCCATCATGTGCACCTTCTACAGGGGTGCCATAGAAAGTGTCCTGACCAGCTGCATCACTGTGTGGTTTGGTGCATGTACTGCATCCTGCCGCAAGAGCCTCCAGCGCATCGTGAGAGCAGCTGAGAAGATCGTCGGCACCTCCTTGCCCTCACTACAGGACTTACACAGCAACGCCTCACTCGGAAAGCCCACTGCATGGCAGGTGATCCCACACACCCACTACACAGCTGCTTCAGACTGCTGCCATCAGGGAGGAGACTGAGGAGTCTCCAGGCTCGAACCAGCAGACTGAGAGACAGCTCTGTTCATCAGGCAGTCAGGATGCTAAACACTCTGCCTGCTCTGCCTCCCCTCCCATTTGAACTGCCTTAACACAAAAAACTTTCTCACACATTACCACTCAACACAAAGTTTTTAACACTGGACTCTGTGTCATCAAACGGGTTATTCACTAAACTCTCGGTCATGTGCTCATTCAGTTTGCACTACTTCTCATATTTGCACTAATGTTTGTATTACATTACTGCCTATAGTCATACTACTGTTTACATTCACTGTTTACATTTATTAATACTGTTTACATTTATTACTACTGTTTTACATTTATTACTACTGTTTACATTTATTACTACTGTTTACATTTATTACTACTGTTTACATTTATTACTACTGTTTACATTTATTACTACTGTTTACATTTATTACTACTGTTTACATTTATTACTACTGTTTACATCTAGACTTTTTATATCTACACTACTGCTGATATACAGTATATATTCTTTTTACTAGCCTTATTGCATAATGCCACTTTGTTTCTATACCAATATCAACTACCTCATACATATACTGTGTACATTAACCTCATATGCTGCTTTGTCACTCTTTACAAATGTCAAATGCCAGAACCTTCATTTATTTTATAGATATACTTTTTATACTTTATACTTCGGGACAGTATTACACTCTATTTCATTTTATGATTATGTTTATTAAATGTTGGTGTTTTTGGTGTTGGTGAAACTTTTTATACTTTTATACTACTATGAAAAACTACTATGAAAAAAACTCAGGACAGTACTAAACTTTTATTATTTCATTTTATGCTTGTTTATTAATTGTTTAGTGTTTAGTGTTTAAATGGTTACTGTTGCACCGAGGGACTGAGAGAGAAATGCAATTTCAATCCTGTGTATGTCCTGTACATATTGCAGTTCTGACAATAAATTTGACTTTAACTTTGACTTGCTCAGAGATTCAGAGTGGGGCAAATGAGGGTGGAGGCAGGTGTGGATGCTTCACCTGCTCCACCCACATTTATGATGTTGTCGGTCCAGGGAGTTGAACCGGCAACCTTCCGATCACAGGCCCACCTTCTCTAACCTCTGCACCACCACTCCCCTGTGATGGACAATATGTATTCTAGGGATGCACCGATCCACATTTCTCACTTCCGATCCGATATCGATACTTTGAAACTGGGTATCAATCGATACCGATACTTTACCGATCCGATATCAGTGTTGAAGTAAACAAGACTGCAATAATAACATTATTTAAGTGAGAGCCATTTGTTGCACAAAATTCTATGAATTCTGCTTTAACATTATGTGAGATAAACCCAAAGAAGACATTCTGAGCCTCACTACAGTAATTCACAAACTAATGGCATACAAGAGACAGGTCTCTTCCACAGACGTCCTTCTGACTCATGGTGCAAGGAACACTAGTCTAAAATACTGCTAAAGATTAGATTATGGGAAATGATCACAGTCTACTCCCCAGTTTTTATTTTTATTTTTGATTGTGGCACTATATGAGTTGTAATTCTTGTTGAATTTGATCAACAGATACAGATTTAATCTATAATTGAACACTAATATACCGCAAAGCATTCTGGGTAAGGCCGTTTTTAAGTTTCGTTTTTGAATAGTGGCACTATGAGTTGTAATTCTTGTTGGTTTTGATCAACAGATACAGATTTAAACTATGCATTGAATTTATAAATGTAAATTCAATGTACAGTATTGTTTAAATCTGTATCTGTTGATCAAAACCAACAAGAATTACAACTCATAGTGCCACTATTCAAAAACGAAACTAAAAAACGGCATTACCCAGAATGCTTTGCGGTATGTTAGTGTTCAATTATAGATTAAATATGTATCTGTTGATCAAATTCAACAAGAATTATAACTCATATAGTGCAAAAATCAAAAATAAAACTAAAATCTGGGGAGTAGACTGTGATCATTTCCCATAATCTAATCTTTAGCAGTATTTTAGACTAGTGTTCCTTGCACCATGAGTCAGAAGGACGTCTGTGGAAGAGACCTGTCTCTTGTATGCCATTAATTTGTGAGTTACTGTAGTGAGGCTCAGAGTGTCTTCTTTGGGGTTATCTCACACAATGTTAAGACAGAAGTCACAGAGTGTGGTGCAAAGCACTTCCTCTCTGACATCTGGAAAGTATCGGAAGGTTGGAACCGATACCCGATACTGAAACTATGCTGGTATCGGATACCGATATCGATACTGGATCGGATCGGCCCCATCCCTATTCTTTCAAAAACTACCAGGTATTTAATGTACTTTGGGTGCAGAACACATTGTACTTAAACTTGTTGCGGAACCAGAACTAAGAATGTGAGGAATGCTTGCTGTGGTCCAGTGGGTGGGAGATCAGGATAGGTCTGAGTGAGGCACATGGCTCTGATCAGACCCTCAGATGGCTCGCTTCTGGATATGAGCCACACCCAGCTTTTAGGCCCTGCAACACAACATGTTATTCTTTCCTCGGGACTGCAGTGTGGACCAAGCCAGAACCTGCGGCTGCAAGCGCCGACTCCTCCCTTCTGGGCTCAGAAATCAAGAGCACGTGTTTGGATTCCTACAGAGAGCGGTTTCCTTCTGAACACTACCTTAAACAGAGCAGCCAGCAGAGGTCCAGCCATGTGAACAACGTGAGGAAGGAAGTTCTGGGCCTTTGGTCCACTGGTACCGCTCACATGCAACTTGTAATAACTGACACACCATAGTACTGAGCTAAACAGAACCTTACGCACATGCCTCAGGCCAATAACTAAAGCTTCCTGTACATTCCTGCACTTTCACAACACGCACACAGAAAAAAGGAAATTAAGACATAAATACTTTTTCCTGAGGAAAATATTTCCTCATGAAGCTGCAGTCCACAATGTGCTCTGACAGAACCATGGGTCTGGTCTAAATCAAGTTGAACATAAAGTGTTTTTTTGTAATCAAGAGTGATAATGTCTTTGCCCATGTCTATGTACAGTATGTGTTTGTTAACAAGATATCTCATAAAGCACTGACAAAGTGGGAGAAAACTAATCATTGGATGGACATTGCACAAGATTACCTTTGGAGGCAATGCCATTCAAGATGGCTGCCACAGCCTACTGACCTTAAAGAGCGACTAAACACCCTGTGGATCGGTAACTCCTCCCCCGAAGCAGTTTGAAATTTTCCCTCAAAATGGGCGTGTAGAGAGTCAAGCAGGGGAGGAGGTTGTGGGTTGTCCTGTGTTCACGCCCCCTCTAGTGGTGAACTCTCACCCCTCCCCAAGTTTAGATTTCAAAATGGCGGATAGTCACGTCTTCAGTAAGTAAATCAATGCCTAAACTTGTACTAAAATAACAGTTCTAAAATGTTGTTGCGTGTATTTAATCACACACAGCTTAAGCGGATGCTTCTGAACACTGAACACATGAAAAACCTGTGTTTAGCTGCATGGCATGCGGTGTACGGTTGTGTTTTTGTCTTTGTTTGGATCACAACGGAGTTGTAGTCCAGCTGCAGTGGCTTTAATTCACCACATCTTATTACTTAGCACATTACAAAAGTAACGTTTCATAATATATTTTATTTTAAAATATTGATTTCATCTACCCTCGTTTTTTTTGACGTTTTGGCTTAATTTTAATATGCAACCTAGAACTGAACACACATTGTTTTTTGAATTGACTATAAATGAGCACTAAACAGTGGTCAAATATTTTATTTGTTTTCCAAAGATCCGTGTTTAGAAACATTCTATAAGCTTGTATGATATATTTGTTAGGACGTGCATACACTACATGTTTAAGCTATGTGTCAGCTAATCAAAACTGAGCACAGCTGGTAAGATTTATGAGAAGTTATATTTTTTCAATGCAAACCAAACAAATTGCAATGAATTTAACAATACTGTATCCTTTCAAATGTTTTTTTCAGAGAACTGTGATGACTCAAGCACCCATGCAGCAGCCACGCAGACCCTGGTGTTTGTTTGTGGCTGGCAGGTGCAGCATCTTGAAGGTGGTTGGGACTGCTTTCTCTTCTGTCCACTGCATCCATACAGACGAGCTGGAGGTGGTCCCGTGTGACACGACACAGAAACTTTTGTTGTTTTGAATTAACTTACTGTTAATAAAATGAATCATAAACAACTAGTTTTTGTAATCAATTTCTTTCTTTACAGACCTCTGTATTGATAAATACATTTCCAAGTCATACATCAAAGTCAAATTTAAAAGTCAACTTTATTGTCCAAACTGCAATATGTACAGAACATACACAGGATTGAAATTGCATTTCTCTCAGATGCATGCATAATTTAAACAAACATTTAATAAACATGTTTACATCAGCAATTTTTACAAAGTAATGTTTAAATTTAATATAAATTATAATTGTTTCAGGTGTGCAAATATTAAATATTGTAAAACAAAAGAAACAAAGTGCAATAATCAATTAGAGTAATCCGAATTGTACATTATTAAAAAAGTTATATGAAGCATAAATTTTTAAACGTTAAAATTTAAAAGTTTCCTGTACTTGAATTTATGACTTGTTACAGACCACCCAGGTGCCCAGTCCACACAGGGTTAGAAGAAAACATAAATAATAATTTAACACAAGCACATAGTAATTTACATAAAGGGTATCCTATTCTAAAAGAAGTTCACAGAACCAGATGCGAAGTGCCAAATGTGTGACATGTATTTCAAATTCAGCGGAAGATGATGCAGTCTCGGCCAGAGCTGCGTCATCTCTTGAGACCTCCATCCACGACAATGTTGGGTTCAGCTGAGACCTTGGTGTTTGTTTGTGGCTGGCAGGTGGACCATCCTGCGGGTGGAGCATCCTGAAGGTGGTCTCGAGTGTTTGGGACTGCTGCACGGCTCATCCCTGGATGTGGAACGCCTCATGGAGCTAAAAAACAACACATTTTTAATCACCTTACAAAAAAACATACTTGAGAAACATTACTGTTCTATCACTTTGTTGACCTGTCAAACAGATGACCCAGTGCAAAATAAATACTGCTGCACAGATTATTATTATTATTTTACAAATACCTTGATCCACAACATTATTTGCAACAAAAGAACGCAGGTGCTGTGCGATTTCTGTTACCCCGTGAGAATCTGTTCCCGCTGTGTCGGGAGCGTGCACCCTTTCTCTCAAATAATAATAAAAAATAAAAACAGACATTAACTATCAAAAAATAGCAGCTAGAAATAATTTTTCTCCAGTCATATTTTTAATTTGAATGAGATTTAGCCTACCACAAAGCCTACACTTATCTTTGCAGGAAGTTTTCTTGTCCTCTT
>JBBPBX010030269.1:0-35296 GCA_038048925.1 Garcialebias charrua
TATATATATATATATATATGTATATATATATATATATATGTATATGTATATATATGTATATATATATATATATATATATATATATATTAGGGGTGTAACGATACACAAAACTCTCGAGACGAGACGAGACAAATTACAGAGTTCGCGAGAACGAGACGAGATTTTAATATTAGTTCAAGAAAACTTCAAAGATCGGTTTTATGCCGCAAAAAGGCTTTTATTCTGTTTTAACATGTATTACAAACTCAACTGATGTCTTCATTTTACTGATTGAATCTCCTTAGACCTTAGAACGTTCAACTTTGTTTAAAAAAATAGATATTCACGCAGGACTTTCCAAAAATTGAACATAAATATCCGCATCAGCACTGAATCTGCAGCCGTCACTCACCAGTGTTGCCAGATTGGGCGGTTCACCGCGATTTTCCTTCTGACTTTTGCGGGTAAAGAGTGCTTTGGGTGGGTGGGACTCTATCTGGCAACACCGGTCACACCGGTGTTTACACAAGTGTGTCTTTACATCCGGGGCAGCGTCGGCAGCGCCGGGACCCTCCATCAATGTAGAGGCGTCTGCGGCACCGGGACCCTCCATCAGTAGTTGGGGCGTCTTCTATAGCAACTTCATCCGGCGAAGCCATGCTGTCCGTGACGCTGACTTGCTAGGGGCTGCTAGCATTAGCGACTCGCGAGACAACGTTACCTCTCAACGAGAGATATCGCGGGAGTTTAATATCGCGAGATCTCGTACAACGAGATCTCGTTACACCCCTAATATATATATATATATATATATATATATATATATATATATATATATATATATATATATATATATATATATATATCACAGTAAAACCACTTAAAATATTATTTTGAATGAAACTTGTTGATGACATCATGAGTTTTTGTTTGTTGTTGGAGCATTTTAATAAGTGCTGAAGTGACTTTTCAAACCAGCCACTAGGGAGCACAAGCCAGTGTATCTCTTGTGCCGGTCCCAAGCCCGGGTAAATGGTGAGGGTTGTGTCAGGAATGGCATCCGATGTAAAACACTTGCCAAAACCATAATGTGAGTTCATCAAAGTGAAACCATACCGGATTGGTCGAGGCCCGGGTTAACAACGACCGCCACCGATGCTGTTGACAAACAGGGTGCCGGCGGAAATTGTACTACTGTTAGTCGAAGACCCCAAGGAGGGAAACGTGTCAGGAGACAGAGGGAGAGGAGGAAAGTGAAGAATGTAGGACTGAGGGTTGCAACTCTAAATGTGGGGACAATGACAGGTTAAGGTAGAGAGCTGGCTGACATGATGCAGAGAAGAAAGGTAGATGCTTTATGTGTCCAAGAGATTAAGTGGAAGGGCAGCAAGGCTTGCAGTATTGGAGCAAAGTAGGGGTGTAACGAGATCTCGTTGTACGAGATCTCGCGATATTAAACTCCCGCGATATCTCTCGTTGAGAGGTAACGTTGTCTCGCGAGTCGCTAATGCTAGCAGCCCCTAGCAAGTCAGCGTCACAGACAGCATGGCTTCGCCGGATGAAGTTGCTATAGAAGACGCCCCAACTACTGATGGAGGGTCCCGGTGCCGCAGACGCCTCTACATTGATGGAGGGTCCCGGCGCTGCCGACGTTGCCCCGGATGTAAAGACACACTTGTGTAAACACTGGTGTGACCGGTGTTGCCAGATAGAGTCCCACCCACCCAAAGCACTCTTTACCCGCAAAAGTCAGAAGGAAAATCGCGGTGAACCGCCCAATCTGGCAACACTGGTGAGTGACGGCTGCAGATTCAGTGCTGATGCGGATATTTATGTTCAATTTTTGGAAAGTCCTGCGTGAATATCTATTTTTTTAAACAAAGTTGAACGTTCTAAGGTCTAAGGAGATTCAATCAGTAAAATGAAGACATCAGTTGAGTTTGTAATACATGTTAAAACAGAATAAAAGCCTTTTTGCGGCATAAAACCGATCTTTGAAGTTTTCTTGAACTAATATTAAAATCTCGTCTCGTTCTCGCGATCTCTGTAATTTGTCTCGTCTCGTCTCGAGAGTTTTGTGTATCGTTACACCCCTAGAGCAGGGTTCAAACTGTTTTACCATGGTGTGGATAGAAAGAGAAATGGAGTAGGGGTGGTCCTGAAGGAGAAGTTGGCAAAGAATGTAGTACAGGTGAAGAGAGTGTCAGATAGGGTGATGTGTCTGAAGGTAGAAGTAGAAGGTCTGATGCTAAACATCGTCAGTGGTTATGCTCCACAGGTTGGATGTGATGAGGAGGAGAAAGATACATTTTGGAAAGATCTGGATGAAGTGATAGAGAGTATTCCCAGGGAGGAAAGAGTGGTGATTGGAGCAGACCTGAATGGACATGTTGGTGAAGGAAACAGAGGGGATGAGGAAGTGATGGGTAGGTTTGGTGTCAAGGAAAGAAACCAGGAAGGACAGATGGTGGTGGATTTTGCCAAGAGAATGGAAATGGCTATAGTCAATACCTATTTCCAAAAGAGGGAGGAACATAGAGTGACCTATAAGAGTGGAGGAAGGAGTACACAGGTCGACTACATTCTGTGTAGAAGAGGAAACCTGAGAGAGATTGGAGACTGTAAGGTTGTGGCAGGGGAGAGCGTGGCCAGACAGCATCAGATGGTTGTGTGTAGAATGACTGTTGTTGCGAAGAAGAGAAAAATAGTAAAATCAGAGAAGAAGACCAAATGGTGGAAGCTAAAGAAAGAAGAATGTTGTGAGAAATTCAGAGACGAGCTGTTAAAGGCTCTGGGTGGTAAGAAAGAGCTTCCGAGTGACTGGGCTACTACAGCAACAGTAATTAGAGAGACAGGTAGGAAGGTACTTGGTGTGTCATCTGGACAGAGAATGTAAGATAAGGAAACCTGGTGGTGGAATAGTGAAGTGCAGGACGCCATTCAAAGAAAGAGATTAGCCAAGAAGAGATATGACAGTGAGAAGACTGAAGAAAGGAGACAGGAATATAAGGAGATGGGACATGGAGCAAAGGGAGAAGTAGCTAAGGCAAAGCAGACGGCGTACAATGAGTTGTAGGGAGACTGGACACTAAAGAGGGCGAGAAGGACTTGTACCGATTGGCAAGACAGAGGGATCAGGCTGGAAAGGATGTGCAACAGGTTAGGCTTATTAAAGATGGGAATGGGAATGTTCTAACAAGTGAGGAGAGTGTGATGGGAAGATGGAAGGATTACTTTGAGGAGCTAATGAATGAAGAGAATGAAAGAGAAAGAAGAGTGGAGGTCATAGAAACTGTGGACCAGGAAGTGGGAAAGATTAGTGAGGGTGAAGTCCGGAAAGCTTTGAAAAGAATGAAGAAGGGGAAGGCAGTAGGACCTGATGACATACCAGTGGAGGTTTGGAAATGTCTTGGAGAGGTGGCAGTGAGGTTTTTGACTCAAATATTTAATGGAATATTTGAGGGTGAGAAAATGCCTGAAGAATGGAGAAGAAGTGTGCTGGTTCCCATTTTTAAGAACAAGGGGGATGTACAGAGTTGTAGCAACTACAGGGAAATTAAATTGATGAGCCACATGATGAAGATCTGGGAGAGAGTTGTGGAAGGAAGGCTTAGACAAGAGGTGACTATCTGTGAGCAGCAGCAGTGTTTCCCCTACCATTATACAAGCGGGGTGCCCCACCCCGCCAACAGAACTGAGCACCCCACCTACCAAACCGAACTTGCCCCCCCACCCGGCACTGACATAGCACTAAGCTGCACAAAATACAGGCTCTCTAGCTAAAAAGCTAAAGGGGCCTCTTCCCTCATGCTGAAAGCTCCCTACCCCTGCTCAAAAACTGTCGGTACAAGCTTAGCTCAGACATGTCTCCATCCCTCCCCATCAGCAAAAATTATGGATGAGATGAGCACCCCGCCATGGCAAGTTAACAAGGGGAAACACTGAGCAGTATGGTTTCATGCCAAGAAATAGCACCACAGATGCCATATTTGCTTTGAGGATGTTGATAGAGAAGTACTGTATAGAGAGGGTCAGAAAGAACTCCATTGTGTGTTTGTGGATTTAGAAAAAGCATATGACAGGGTGCCAAGAGAGGAGGTGTGGTATTGCATGAGGAAATCTGGAGTGGCAGAAAAGTATGTTAGACTGGTACAGGACATGTATGAGGACAGCAGGACAGTGGTGAGATGTGCTGTAGGAGTGACAGATAGCTTCAAGGTGGAGGTGGGATTGCATCAAGGATCGGCTCTGAGCCCCTTCTTGTTTGCTCTGGTGATGGACCGACTAACAGATGAGGTCAGGCAGGAATCCCCATGGACTATGATGTTTGCAGATGACATTGTGATCTGTGGTGAGAACAAGGAACAGGTGGAAGAGAACTTGGAGAGGTGGAGATATGCACTTGAAAGAAGAGGAATGAAAGTCAGCCAAAGTAAGACAGAGTACATGTGTGTGAATGAGAGGGAGGCCAGTGGAACAGTGAGACTACAAGGAGCAGAGGTCACAAAGGTGCAGGACTTCAAGTACTTGGGGTCCACTGTCCAGGAAAATGGGGAATGTGGTAAAGAGGTGAAAAAGAGAGTCCAGGCAGGATGGAGCGGATGGAGAAAAGTTTCAGGAGTGATTTGTGACAAAAAGGTGTCAGCAAAGGTCAAAGGAAAAGTTTACAAGACAGTGGTGAGACCAGCTATGTTGTATGGTCTGGAGACAGTGGCATTGACAAAAAGACAGGAGAAAGAACTGGAAGTAGCAGAAATGAAGATGCTGAGGTTCTCCTTAGGAGTGACAAGGATGGATAAGATCAGGAATGAGATCATCAGAGGTACAGCACATGTTGAACAACTGGGAGATAAAGTTAGGGAGGCCAGACTGAGATGGTTTGGACATGTCCAGAGGAGGGACAGTGGGTATATTGGTAGAAGGATGTTAGAAATGCAGCTGCCAGGAAAAAGACATAGAGGAAGGCCAAAGAGGAGATATATGGATGCAGTTAGAGAGGACATAAAGGTAGTTGGAGTGAGGACAGAGGATGCAGAGGACAGAGTGAGGTGGAGGAGGATGACTCGCTGTGGCAACCCCTGAAAAGGAAAAAGCCGAAAGAAGAAGAAGAAGAAGAAGTTGAAGTGACTTTTCTGATGATATGTCAAGAAGTATTTAAACTAATATACCAGACATTTTCTATTTCTGAATTCCTGGACATGTTGGTGTAGCAGAGTGCATTTTCTAGTTGAAATTGAACGCATCGTGACGCCGTAACAAGCTATGAAGAAGAGCAAGATTTAAAAAAAAAATCTGAATCGTGGACAGCTTGACTGCAGGATCCAAACATTTCCTAACACAGCTTAGCTCCACACTTCACTTTAGACTGCAGTAAATAAATACATACCTGTGTAACCCTGATGTTTGGTTTGATACCAGCGAACTGATGAATCGCTCACCCAGGAACTCTTCTCAGCTTCACAACATTTATTAACAGGAACTTCATCTGTAACAGAAAAAAAAAACTGTGTGGTTGGTGGTGGTCTGACATGTAGCTCCTGCCCCAACTCTAATGGTACGTCCACACCTAACAGCTTTTCAACGGCAGGAGAATCCAGTTTACATGCAAAGTCAATGGGGGACGCGCCTCCAGCCGCGTCTTGGCGTCGGGCGTCACGTGCGTGTTGAGCGTGCTGGAAAGCGTTTTTCCGTGCACATGAACCCGCATCAGCCTCCAAAGCACGCGTTGATTTAGCTGAAGATTTTGCGGTTCAAACATTCAAACGCCGTTCAACTCTCCCTGATTGGTTGATCAGGGAGAGTCGGGTGGAGAAGAGAGGGGGTCAGGGGGAGAGTCCCTATGTGACGCGGAAACGATTGCGCAACTATGTGACGTATTGTTTGTGGGACACAGAAAAAACCCGCAGAGTCATGGACTATGGAAGAGAAACTCATTGTAGCTGTGTGTTCGCGACAAGTCCTTCACGACCAGTCAAGTCTGCTCTACTGAGACAGAAATAAAAAGCTCCTCACCTGGCGGAGTGCAGGACTCGGTATACCGGTAAGCTCCTCCCACACACACCGCCGAAGCTTCTCGTTCTGGTCTGGAAACCACTGTGGGTCCAGTGCGTCCACTTGCGTGCGTGACGAGCTTTTTGGAAGTTGAAACGCTGCTAGGTGTGGACGTACCATAAGAATATCAGGCAGTAAAAAATGCTGTCAAGCCAGTGTCCACTTCCAAATTGATGGTTTTGTTGTGCACACAAACACTAAGAATTATGGTAACCTTTGTGAGTTTTCAAAATAAAAGCTGTTAATGACATCATACTTGCTATTGTTACAAAATTATTTGTGACTGATTTATTTATATTATTTATTATATCATATCATATCATATGGGAGTGGTGGCGCAAGAGGTTAAGAAGGTGAGCTTGTGATCGGAAGGTCACCGGTTCAAGCCCCGGTACCGACAACATCAAAGATGTGGGTGGGATAAGTGAAGCGGTCACACTTGTCTCCATCCTCATCTGCCCCACTCTGGGCCCTTGAGCAAGGCCCTTAACCCACACCATCTGCTCCCCCGGGAACCCTAGATATCAGCTCTCTGCTCCACACAGAGGGCTGTGGTAGCTCGGTGGTCTGTGGTTGTGTCAGGAAGGGCATCCGGCGTGAAAACAACTGCCAAATCTTCATGCGACTAGATCGCTGTGGCGACCCCTAACGCAGGGAAAAAGCCGAAAAAAAAAAAAAAAAATTATATCATATGAGAACTGTTACCATCAGGGAAAAGGTACAGATTAACCAAGACAAGAACAAACAGATTTAAATATACTGTACGTAGTTTTTATCTGTCCACTGTTACTGAACTTAACAAAATCTGTAATAAAAACTGAATAAGGGACAACTGGTGTAATATCAATCTGCTTGTGTTGAACATTTAGAGTGTTTCAAACCTGTTAACTTTAATACAGTTTATATTTTTATATTGTTTTATATTTTACTGTTTTTACTTTTGTTCTGGGAAGCAAACCCAAATTTCACTGTATTCATGTGCAATGATAATAATAATATTCTATTTTGCAGCAGGTTTTGAATTGTCTTCTGCTGAACTTGATCCACCATAAAGACTGTGTGGTTCACAGAGTTTCTGCACAAATCAAAATATGAAACTTTAAATTAAAATGTTCTGAGAGAACAATAAGTACCGTATACGTAATTTGTATGCACACTAAGCAGAAACCTCAACTTACAACAGTATCATGTGTGAGTGGGGTGTACTGTTGTTTTGTCTGGATCAGATTGACTGGACCTTTTTGCCCAGATAAGCAGGACGACTAGTGTCGTCTGACCTTGTTTTTGTATTTTATTTTCTTGCAAGATTCTGAATTATTACAGGTGAAACAAATTTAAATCAATGAGACGTCAAACAAGTCTGTGATATTAAACCAACTAGTGTACCGGTAATAGTATTTGTGGAGATAATGTGATAAATACATTTGTATATAGTTTCAAATCTATTGATTAGAAACTGCTAGAATTACAGTACATATTTTTATATAAAAGTTAAGTGTCTTTGGAGAACACACTTTAAAGAATTTAGTTAACAAAAGTATTCAACTTATAAAACAAACAGTAATACATTTAAAGTGTAGATGGGAAAACATAAAATTAAACTACACTAATAAAAGTTTAAAACAATACTTATGGGAGTCCTTGAGAAACAAAAGGATGATTTAAGATTTCGGAACAATTCCAAATTAGAGAAAACATTTTAAATAACTGATTTATGGGGATGGGGAATGATCTATTTTACTGTGATTATGTTATTTCAACAACCTAGTAAGCAAAAAATGTATATTATATATGAATTTTGTAATGTGATACAATAAATAAGACTGACTTATCAAATAAGTATTAGACATATGATTATTTTATTATTAACCTTGCAGTGTCCACTTATAACAGGGACAGATGACAGTTATATTTGTGCTTTTTATCTGTAGAATAAGAGTTTGCAGGCTGTCATGATTTAACCTTGCATTATTAGCTTGGGTCATGGGGGCATAAAAACCTTCCATGGCACATTTTTATCTGTGTAAATACTAATCATCTTTTTATTATTTCAGTAGAATAGATAAATTGCAGGATGTCCAGATACATCCTGGCGCTAGTTTAAGATGGATAACTGTTCCATCTTCACGTCACAAAAGTTGCTTACGTGTCTTTTCTGATTTTATAATGTTTTTTTCTTCAGCTTTCAATGTTTTTATTATTGATATACATTAGTAATGGTCAAAGCTACTATATTCAATCAACCTTCTTTTTTAGGATGTGAGTTCAGGTGGTTGACCTGAGGTAAAATGATTAGGTATTGATTTTTATAAAATAAAATTGAGGGGTCTGCTGGGGGTGATGACAGCTCTCATCTGGACTCAGGGGAGGGAAGATTAGACAATAATATTTAATCAGTTAAATTATTCATCAAAGTTACATAATCAAATAACGTTTGTAGTGTTGAGCATAAGCGACACTGATTCACATGAGGGTTGGTAATGACACTGTATGTTTTGGGTTTTAATTTTAAGGTAATAAAGCTATTAATCTTTTTATTCCTCCCACAGTTCAAACACATGACTGTTAGGTTTTGAGGCGCAGAGCCTCCTTGACGAAGTTTAGGCCTGCTTTGTTAAGGACAAATGTGAACTCAGTGGTATTCTTGCCTAGCCTGGCCCTCGCCTTCCTGCACAGCTCCGCTCAATTCTCATTTCCCTTCACTGCACAGTCTGGGATTCCTCCCACAGACAACGATTTCTCCGGCCGATTTTTGACCGGACCAATCAGAGAACAGAAGGGACGGAGTTTTGGACCCTAAGCCACGCCCCCACCTGTCCCAGCGCGCAGAGCCCTATAAAAGGGCTCTGCCAGCGCGCAGTCAGCGAGCACCGGCATGTTCTCATTCAAAGCGATGCAAAGCGATGCAGAACTGTTTTATATGTGACACAAATTTATTAATTTCCCCTTCTTAATCCCTTATCTGGAGTTTTCTTTTGCTTTTTGGGCCAAAAGTCAAGTGATCGCTCGCGCTGTCCTCCTTCTCTCCCTCCGCTGAAATGAACAAGGAAATGGCTGTCACGAGAATTAAACTCGGGTTTTACGTTGCTGACCGAGTCCCATCAGATGTTCTGGTCTTCTGGTGAGCTGGACCAGCGATCCATGGTTTTATTGTATTTTATTAAAACGTTTTATTAACATATAAACACAGAATTTCCAGCGCGACAGCCGGCAGCAAGAGAAAAGCTGCAGCAGTAGGAGGCGGAGCAGTTGTCAAGTTCACCAGTGCACGGGGGTGGCTCTGAGGGGAGGGAGCAGAATGCTTTCCCTGTTCAAAATATCCAATGGTTTTGTTCCTCAGCAGAGCCCACGCCTCCAGCAAGAATCGTTTCTCTATGGAAAAAGTCCAGACCCTTGTCTGAAGCGAAGTGAAGGACAGGGTCTGGTTCTAACCAGGCTAATTCTTGCCTGGTTAGATGGAAATCATGTTCAAACACACACATATGCACACACACACACACACACACACACACACACACACGCAGAGTGCTCAATATTTCCTGGTTCATTTTCACCCTTGAGAAACTGACAGATATAAGGATACACCTAAATTATGGGCAATTTTAAAAGGCAATACGAGCCGACATTAACTATGGGATTTAACTAAATGCAACAACATTTAACAAAATGTCTTGGATGAGTCGTGATGAGAGCTGGAATCATCTTACAGTGACTGCCCTACAGGTTTGACATGGAGTCTTAGTGTTAAATTAAAACAATGCAGAGTAAAATGGTTAATTTTATGTGTCTAAAGAGAAATTTTCACTTCACTGGTGCCTGTTCCTGAAAAATTACTGTTTAAACAAAGATCTTCTTACAGGATTATTAAATTGATGTGACTTGTATGTCTTGAACAATATTAACCCTTCACGGGTCTCTGGAGCAGACCGGACTGAAAAAAAAAAAAAAAAAAACTACTGTGAATGTCTTTTAGAACTGTTAGATAATAATGCCATTAGTACTAGAGCATTGATGGATAGATGTTGTGTATTAGCCCCCCATTTTCTCTTTACAGGAGATCCCAGATGGAGATTGAGAACCTAAACTGGGCCGATGGGACAACCAGTGAGATATCCGAGTTTAATTAGATCATTTAATACAAAGTAAATACTGTTTTGAAAATCGGGAATTGTAACAGCTACAGATGCTAACAGCTACACATGCTAACAGCTACAGATGCTAACAGCTACACATGCTAACAGCTACACATGCTAACAGCTACAGATGCTAACAGCTACACATGCTAACAGCTACACATGCTAACAGAGTGAACTAACTTCCTCTCCACAGACAAGAAGCTGCAGTGTTACAAGCCTCTGGCAGCAGCAGCTTGGAACTAAATCACAGAATAAAGTATTTGACTCACGAGAAGTCTTTTTTCATCAGTAATTGAAATAAATCACGGAGCTAAATCCAGACGGAGCTTCTCATCACGAAGGAAAACAAAGAGGCCGAGCTGGTGACGTCATGTCCACATATTTACCAGCAGCCACCACCAGGGGGCGTCGTCACTACACAAACAAAAGGAACCTGGATTACATGGAAAATATGATCTAAACAGTTCCCCCAAAGATTAAAAGAAACATTTCTAATAACTACTAGATAAACTTTTCTGAAAACAAGAAAAATATTCTAAATAAATAAATATAAATATAAAGACGGTGCATTTTTGATCAAATTCATAAAACAACAAAACTTTTACACACATTAGTGGTTGGCAAATAAATGGTGCATTCTGACTTCTTGAAATGTCTCAGCATCAAAAGTTCGGATCAGATCTTCTAAGTTCAGCCTCCATGACTCTCAGCTACTACCACCTAAGATTTAGACTCAACATCTGTGAAACTGACTGAGTTATAGACATTTCTGTGTTTTCTAACATGAGTTTTCTGTTCAACCATCAAGAACTGGATCAGCTCCAAAACTTAAATCAGTTGTAGACGTACATCCACTGATTATCACTAGGAAGTTACATTAAAATATCTTCACTGGTTCATGAGATATTTTGCTAACAGACAGAGTTGAGTTTAATAATTTAATGGCATAATTTTAAACCAAGGTCTCAGACAATCTATTAGTGCTCAGACTGTGTGTTGGGGATTCCTCTCAGCTACTACCACCCCAAACGTCACATCAATCTCTGTAAAACTGAATTATAGACATGTTTTATGTTTTTAAGTTCAGTTAACTGTGGCAGCCATTGTAACTTCAGCTGACTCCAAAAACTAATCAGTTGTAGACATACATCCAATGATGACTTTCTGCAAGTTTCACTACAACTCATCCAGTGGTTCATGAGATATTTTGCTAACAGACAGACATTGTGACAACCTTTATTTATACAGGTTGATCCCATTGAGCCTCGGGGACTCATTTACAAGAGAGACCTGATTTTAACAAGGAGTGACGACAACAGTGGACAACAAATGAATCTGGATCCATTTTTGAAATGCAGCTGATTAGACCAATATAGATCATTTATTAAGAAAAAGTTCAGAGACACACCTTTGATATAATTTCAAACAAATAATTGTTTTTAAGAGTTAATCTTGTTAAATTTTTGTTAAAGTCCTCTCGTGCACGCTCCCACGGCCGCCTTTTGGCAGCCAGTCAATTTTTGGCACAACACCGGCCCACGTTTCCGGGTGGTCCACGGTGACGCATAATAGATGTGACTTATTTATGTTTTTTCCACTTTATTAGACATTTTTGGACTAATGAGACTTATACGGCGGTGCAACGTGTACAGCTGCAAGTACAGTAAATGTAACTTGCTCTTTCTGTGAAGGTCACCTTGAAGATGTTTTCTCTTATTTTGCTCTTGCTCCTTCTCTCCTCAACTATGTGAAGATCTCTGCATCCTGACTTCTACTTCTATTGAACCACATTTGTCCCTTTGCTTTGAACACTTGTTATTTGGCTTCACTGACCAACCATCGGCTAAAAGAAAATATTTTATATCATTAATCTCATTATATATTTAGACAAATCCACAAATGCTGTTACACTAACCAGTGGTGGAGAAAGTACTCAAACACTGTACTTAAGTAAAAGTACAAATAAACAGACAAAAATGTACTCTAGTAAAAGTAGAAGTACTATATTAATATTTTTACTTAAGTAAAAGTAAATAAGTACTTGCTTTTAAAAATACTTAAAGTATTAAATTACAAGTACTTGCTGAATGTATTACCTAATGCAATGGTCTACAATATCATTAAGTGTGCGTACTGTATGTATATTTTCTGTAATACATTAATAGTGTTGAGTCATTTTAATGAACAATGCTGCAGATAATGCATGTTTTTATTGTGTTTACTCTGTGACACAGTTCACACTTGGACTTGTGATTCTGTGCGTCAGAATTTCAGGGATGACCTGCAGAGTTAAATGCCATTAAGCAAAATACGAAAGAGGAATGATTATACCTTTTGAAAGTTTTTAACACAAAGTAAAACCAATGTGTCATCTTAACTGCAGTAAACACATTGAAGTAAAAGTTGTCTGACAGAAAAAAAGGAGCATTAGACACAGGTGACAAAGGAACAGATCATTTCAACTACAGTTTGTCATCAACTCTAGTTAAAATAGTGTCTAGTCAACCTTGTAATGGATCAACAATGAACAATATTTTAACTTCCTGACACCATTTTTAAAACTTTGACCTGAGTGTCAAGACATTTGGAGACATCTCTTGTTTCCTAACATCATGAACTGACACATTTTAATAGCCTGGCCCTCGCCATTCCTGCACAGCTCCGCTCAATTCTATTTCCCTTCACTGCCAGACCCTAGTCAGAAGCAAAGTGAAGGACAGGGTCTGGTTTTAACCAGGCTAACATTTTAATATTGCAGCAAGAATTTATTGTTCAAGTTCAGAAGAAGTTGATTTTCAAAGTTTTTTTTAGTCCAGTCTGGGTCTTTTGGGAGAGAGAATCTGTGTACTGAACAGCATTTCAATAATCTTGCAATAGTCTTTCAATAGTCTTTCAATAATATTTCAATAAAGCCATGGGTGTTGTGTATCTTCTGGCTGAATCTTTGTGGTGGAATCCATTGTGTGTGTGTTAGTGGTGCTGTGGGTGCTCCCAGCTCAATGATATATATATACTAGAATATATGTAATTGGTCCAGGTCTTCTTGAAGGCAGGTCTAATGTTACCTGTCCACTTTGCAGTGATTCAATGGACCAACTCCCCTCTCGACATCAGTAACTTTCAAACTAATGACAAATCAAAAAGCTGCAACGTGAATGTAACTTGTAACTCAACACATTATAGAAATGTAGTGTAGTAGAAAGTACAGATACTTCATGTAAAATGTAGTGGAGTAAAAGTAAAAGTACCCACATTTAATTATACTTAAGTAAAGTACAGATACATGAAAAATGTACTTAAGTACAGTAACAAAGTATTTGTACTTAGTTACATCCCACCAGCCCTGTGATGGACTTGCGACCCGGCCAGGGTGTACCCCGCCCCTCGCACTGTGATTGCTGGATATGGGCACCGGCGACCCCCGTGACCCAAAATGGAAGAAACGGGTAAAAGATAATGGATGGATGGATACATCCCACCACTGCACTAATCAAAAACCACTTATTTCCATTTTTGAAAATGAGGTCATACAAAATATTAAAACTATTAGACAGTCCACCAACATGAAACCATAAAACTTGTACTTTATGTATCTCTTTAATATATTTGTGTAACATGTTGTTCTAATTCTTTGACTCGATGTTTGTAACCCCCTGGAGACTGTCATTTTTCTTTGGCTTTTGGTACAATCTGAGATGTTTTAACTTTGTTTTATTGTATTCATAATTTATTATTTTAGTACTGTTTTTAGACCTTTCCATTTTATGATTGTATTGTATTTTATGATTGTGTGTACAGCATTTTGGTCCTGTTGGGTGCATAAAGTGCTCTATAAATAAAGTTGGTATGGTATATTGTATTGTTGTTCTGCTTCATATTTACAATAAAGTACAAAATAAACCAGTACTGGACTACAGAAGTATTGTTTATAACAGCTTCAGATACAACTTTAGAAAAATGAAACATGATTCAAATCAGACATTAAGAATGATTACAGGTGCCTTTAAACAACACATACAGGATGAAGATTAGTAGAAATGGGAGAACCAGCACTGAACACCAGAATGGACCAGTTGGCTCTAAACTACTGGACAAATGTAAAAGGTCCTGAACAGAAGCATCCAACACAAGAATAATAATAATAATAATAATTGTCTAATCTTGTCATCTGCGTATGTTTCCCATACACAGACGAAATTCGTCTCTGCATTTAACCCAACCACCTACCAGGTGGTGCAGTGAGCAGCCATAGAAGGCGCTCGGGGAGCTGGAGAAATAGGTGTGCACTCATAGACACCCCAAGATGTGTAGTGGCCGGGACGCGAACCCGCGTCCTTCGGGTCCCAAGTCAAACGCCCTAACCACTACACCAAGAAGTGTTCAAACCAAACTGGGAAAAGACAAGAACCATTTCAAAAGCTTTGGTTGGACCATAAATCAGAAAACTACAGAAATTCACATCAATAATATTAATGTGAGCCCAACAGAACCAGAACCAGTCATACAACCATGGATACTCACAGACCCAATAGTAGATCTGAAATTAATAGGAATAAATAATTACATTGAAATACAGTTATAGAATACATTAATCAATAATATGGATTCATTAAATGAAATAGATATAAAACTGAGTCGAGCAGAAATAAAAAGCATCATAAAGGAAAAAATGAGAGAAAGATGGAAAAACAACAGGAAGAAGAAAGAAAAGGTCGATGGTTTTATAGAATTCAACAACAAACAGGAGAAATGAGGAGATCTGAAAGAAACAGGAGGAGGAAACATCACATCACGTCTCAGATTTGGACACACAGGATTGAACAGAACATTATTCATAACAGGGAAGCATCATAAATGTGACTACTGTGGAGAAGATGAGACCATAGAACATGAGTTATTGAACTGACAGAAATACAGACATGAAAGAAGTCAACTGATGAACAGTCTCACTGAAATCAAAGAAAGATTTGATACAGATGAATTATTGCAGGATTCAAAAGATAATGGTGCTCAGGTTTTAATACAATATCTGAAACAAGGAGTTTGAAGGAATTGTTATTTATCCATTAATTAATTAATTACTTAAATGGTAATCAATAATTAAATTATTTTATTTGTTTGTTTGCATTGTTTCAGTCCACCTCCTCACCAGTTTGTGGTGGTAATGCACCAAATTGTTATTTGTCAACCACTAATGTTGTGTAACAGGGTTGTTGTTTAATGAATTTGATCAAAATGCACCGTCTTTATAATATTTTTCTTGTTTTTCAGAAAAGTTTATCTAGTAGTTATTGGAAATGTTTCTTTTAATATTTGTGGAAATTGTTTAGATCATATTTTCCATGTAATACAGGTTCCTTTTGTTTGTGTAGTGACGACTCCCCCTGGTGGTGGCTGTTGGTAAATATGTGGACATGACGTCACCAGCTCGGCCTCTTTGTTTTCCTTCGTGATGAGAAGCTCCGTCTGGATTTAGCTCCTTGAAAAAAGACTTCTCGTGAGTCAAATACTTTATTCTGTGATTTAGTTCCAAGCTGCTGCTGCCAGAGGCTTGTAACACTGCAGCTTCTTGTCTGTGGAGAGTAAGTTAGTTCACTCTGTTAGCATGTGTAGCTGTTAGCATGTGTAGCTGTTAGCATGTGTAGCTGTTAACATGTATAGCTGTTAGCATGTGTAGCTGTTAGCATGTGTAGCTGTTAGCATGTGTAGCTGTTAGCATGTGTAGCTGTTAACATGTATAGCTGTTAGCATGTGTAGCTGTTAACATCTGTAGCTGTTAGCATGTGTAGCTGTTAGCAGCTACGTCTCGTTGTCACGTGCTTGGATAATCTAGTCTCGTGACTGTGTGTGTGTTTTTCTGTGTAGGAGCAGGAGCTTCACGTCAGACCTCCACCAACCACATGTTTGTTCTCTAACAGGTATGGTTGTAATTTCTAGTAAAATTGTTCAATATTATACTTCGGTCCAGCAGCCTCCACTTCAAAAAGTCAGCGCTCACGTGGTTTGGTTGTGCACGCGCTTGCGATGTTCTTTCAAAATAAAAGCTGATCTGTGTCTCCTGTTGGTACAAACTCTGTACATAAAACACATGTTAGCACTGGAAGCTGTAATGCAGGGGTGCTCACACTTTTTCAGCATGAGAGCTACTTATAAAACAACCAATTCAAAATGATCTACCCAATACAAAAATGCAAAACATATAATTATCTTCAAATGTATTAAGGATTCTTTTTATGTACAATGTATGTTGATGTACCTTGCATAAGCCAATATTGCACAACACATATAATAAATCAGGGGTCACCAACGGGGTGCCCGCGGGCACCTGGTCGCCCGCAGGGGCCACATGAGGTGCCCGGTGGTGGTGACAGCAATATAGATTTTTTTTTTAATTTAAAAAAAGATGGTAGAAACTGATCCCCACCCCCTTCTTTATAAGAATCTGGTCTTTTACTTTAATAAATGTTAAAAAATCATTACAGGTAGATATTTTTTACTTTATAATGTCATCTCTACAAAAGCCCCCTCCAGCAAATCTAAAGTGGTCCACAGGCCACCAGTTGATAACCACAGTTGTAGCAGGTTGTTTTGGCTCCGGACACGTTTAATTTAGTGAACAAAGTCATAAAAATGGCTCTTTTGGTACAGAGAGATTTAATGCATACAGCGGTGCTTATGTATTTATGTTACAGACTGTCAGTGAACGCACCGCAAAAGAGTGTGACGCAAGCGTGCGGGTACAAGACAGGGAGCAGAAAAGTGCAGAGAACGTAGAGTAGTCAAGGTTATGCTGTATGAAAAGTGTCTCGTATGATTTGAATAATAAAGCGACGTCAACTCCCAACCAGTATGTTTCTTAAGCGTGCAGAGAAACATCACAGCGTCACTCACCTGGAACGATGCTTCAGTGGCGACTTTCGCTTTTGAAGTTGGGTGAGTGAAAAATGACTGCTGTCCGGACAACTGGGATTTTAGTTCCTCCACCTCTCTCTTTCGCAGCTGGCTTTTCGGTGGGAAGTCAATGTCATATTTTCCATGAACAGTCCGAAATATGATTGTTTTCGCTTGTATGTTTTGCTACGATTCGCCTTCGCGCCGTTGTTTTTACCATACCTGCAAACTTGTCACCTTTCGGCGAAATTCGTTGTTTTCAAATCAAAATATATAATTTACGTGATTCGTGTAGATCCGATGAGTTTTTGTTTTCGAGGGGTGGTGGTGGGGAGGGGGGGTCAGACCCATGGCAGATTATAATGCATTATTTCCCCCGACTGGATTTCAAGACACAACAATGCATCTGTCGTCAATAAAACATATTTGGTGGAGTGCGTCATTTTGGCCAATCACAACCTCAGGATAGACAGGGGGGAGGAGACGAGAGCGAAATCTGTAAAAAAAAAAACAACCTCTGCAGCGTGAGTCCAGAGCTCTGTGCGAGTCGCGCTGCGGAGGTTCAACAGAGCACGAGGGAGGCGGAAGTAGAACAGAGGCGTGTTTTCAAAGAAGTAAATTTTACAAATGAACGATGCAGAGAAAACTGTTCGACCCAACTCCTCCAACGTGTGGGAGCTCTTGACGCTTCACAAAGATTTAAAAAAAAAAAGCGCAACATGCAGTTTTCAAAAGTGACGACACGGGAGAACCACGCTGAACCGAGTCGTAAACTAACTTCACGGTGTGTATCACTAAATCAGAAATCTGTAAAAAGCCCCTCCTTAATTAACTGTTGGTGGTTATTAAAATGTCACCTGTTCATTGGGTAAAGTTAATATTTTTTATACATGCAGTTGAGTGTCACCATTGTTTAGTAAAATGGCATGTTGTGTTACAAATAAAACTACATGTAAATAAAAATGAACAAAATAAAAGTCAGTTGCACCCCTAAGGTCACTGTGATAAATTGTCACATTAATTTCATTATCTTAGCCACAGGAGTGAGTTTAAAACCAGGATGACGTCTATATGAGCTAGTTGAATGAGGTGTCTCTAAAATATCCTGATGCATGATCAATAATAATTTAAACAAATTTTTAATCTGTCCACAGGACCTGACTTTATTTTGTTAGACGTCTCTAAAATAGTTATTGAATCAAGTGTTTACATGTAGGTAAACATAGATGTTTAACAAGTTGTTAAAATACACCAGGATGCAGGAAATGGCATCTACTTTATTCAAAAATTTCTGGCAAAACATTTAAGAAATGAGTTTTTGCTGTTAATAAGTAAGTAAGTAAGTTTTATTTATATAGCACATTTCACAGACATGAGAGTCACAAAGTGCTTTACAAAAGGAAAAATAAAATAATAAAATCACAGAAGTACTATACAAAAAGGTAAAACATAACAAACTCTAAAATCAATGTACAAAATTAACCAAAAGCCTGTCTGAAGAGATAAGTCTCTGAGGGTGCTATTTATAAGACTGAGCTGAACACAGCTTCTCAGACTGAGGAAGTCTTTCGGACGAAAGACGAAACGTTTCTACAGTTTTTTTTTTTTTGCTTTGTTTTGTTTTGTTTTTTGAATGTCCAGAGGACCAGACTTAGCTTTTTTGGATAAGTCTTAAGTTTTTTAATGCATCTGTTGACTCGGAGCAGCGCATTGTTAGCAAAATGCTCCGCTGTATTTGACTTGCTGTTGTTGTTGGTTTTTAATTTTTTGGTTGACATAATTTTTTCTATTTATGTTCTCATTAAATTAGGTTAGTAAATGACTTTTACCTGAAGCATGTTAAAAAATTACAAAATCTTTCGGGGGGGGGGGGGTTGGCGCAACGTTTGTCACCTTTTTCATCCCTTCTGAGTTTGCAGGTATGTTTTACGCATGAGCGGTGACCTAAAGCTCTTCATCTGATTGGTTGCCCTGTATGTCAATCAAGTGATGGGATGTTTGATAGGCTGACAATTTTTTAATGTCATGCCGCGATCGACCGGTAGATCGTGATCGACGTTATGAACACCCCTGTTTTAAGGGATGGAAGCCTACTTATCATTTGTAAGAATGCTGAACAAAAGAATAAGGCTTTCAAATTACAAACAGTGTGTAAAACAGAAGTATTGGAAAGAAAGATTGTTGGGGAAGAAAGAAGAACAAGAGGAGTAATATCAGGGATTCCTGTAGGAGAAAACTTGGAGGAGTTAAAGAAAATAATCAAAGGAGGAGAGATTACAGGCATTAAGCGATTGCAAGCTTATAGGAATGGGGAGAAAGTGGACAGTACATCTGTCCTACTGTATTTCAAGGACAGAGTTCTACCTGATAAAGTGATGATCGGTTACATGAGCCTTAATGTAAGGGCTTATATTCCACCACCTCTCAGATGTTATAAATGTCAAAGATATGGACATATTGCAAATGTTTGTAAAGGGAAACAGATATCTGGTAGATGTGGAGGGGACCATTCATATGGTGAGTGTGGAAATAATCCTGTGAAATGTTGTAACTGTGGAGGAAGTCACATTGCAGCATATGCAGGATGCATGGTGAGAAAAGAGGCAGCTGAAATTCAAAAAGTTAAAACTGATAAGAAAATTACTTATGCTGAAGCAGTGAAAGAGGTGAAAAATAATGATATTGCTTCAAAAACAAATAAAGAAAAAACAAGAGTGGCAGATAATAATCAATGTAATATCACATTAGAAAAATTGATTCCTTTCTAGCATATATCATAAATTGCTCAGAACAAGCAAGAACTAAAACTGAAAAAAAAAAATCATAGTAAAAGCAGCTACAAAATTTTTTAATGTCAAAGATTTATCTTGGGGGAAAAAAATCCATGATGAACTTAGACATGGTGAAGGGTCATCTGAAACTGAGGCTTCTCAAATTATCACATAATTCTAATATTACAATGGAACGCTCGCAGTCTAATAGCAAATGGTCAAGAATTTAAAAGATTTATTAATAATATAAACACAAAACCAGATATAATATGCATTCAAGAAACATGGCTCAAACCATTGTTGCAGTTTAGTCTTCATGGTTATTCAGTTTTACGTAAAGATAGGATAAATGGGAATGGAGGAGGTTACACCTAGCCTGGCCCTCGCCCTCCTGCACAGCTCCGCTCAATTCTCATTTCCCTTCACTGCACAGTCTGGGACTTCTCCCATTCACAACGATTTCTCCGGTAGAATTTTGTTCGGACCTATCAGAGAACAGAAGGGGCGGAGTTTTTGGCCCCCTAACCCATGCCCCCACCTGTCCCAGCGCGCAGAGCCCTATAAAGGGCTCTGCCAGCGCGCAGCCAGCGAGTAGCGGCATGTTCTCATTCAAAGCAATGCAGGACTGTTTTGTATGTGATATAAATTTATTAATTTCCCCTTCTTAATCCCTTATCTGGAGTTTTCTTTTGTTTTTTTTGGCCAAAAGTCAAGTGATCGCTCGCTCCCTCCTCCTTCTCTCCCTCCGCTGAAATGAACAAGGAAATGGCTGAGGTTGTCACGAGAATTAAACTCGGGTTTTACGTTGCTGCCAGAGTCCCATCAGATTTTCTGGTCTTCTGGTGAGCTGGACCAGCGATCCATGGTTTTATTTTATTTTATTTAAACGTTTTATAACATATAAACACAGGATTTCCAGCGCGGCAGCCAGCAGCGAGAGAAAAGCTGCAGGAGGCGGAGCAGTTGTCAGTCAAGTTCACCAGAGCACGGGGGGTGGCTCTGAGGGGAGGGAGCAGAATGCTTTTCCTGTTCAAAATATCCAATGGTTTTGTTCCTCAGCAGAGCCCACGCCTCCAGCAAGAATCGTTTTAAAATGGAGAAAGTCCAGACCCTTGTCTGAAGCGAAGTGAAGGACAGGGTCTGGTTTCAACCAGGCTAGGTTACACCATATTCTTAAAGGAAAACATAAAATTTATTCAGGTCAAACTAATATCAGACTTAGAAATTATTGCTGTAGAAATTTGGTCAAATGATGGGAATATTAAAACTATAAATTATGATAATCCTTGTAAACAATAGAAAAGTTAAAACTTGAATCAGTTCTAGAACAATAGAGGCTGAAGGTTTAAATTTACTGGAAAGAGGGAGACAGATACAAAAGGAGGTTGAAAGCTACATAAGAAGTGAATATTCAGAATATATACAGATATATACAGATGCTTCAAAAATGATTAAAGGACATGACCCACCATGTTTTCAAATTGCATCTCCATTAATATTTAGTAGTTAATTAAATAATGAAACAGTAGCGTTTATTTATATTGTAGAGAAATAACGCTAAATGTGTTATTTCAGCAGGTTATTTCAGGTGGTGGACACCGGCGGTGAGGGATGCTGTCAGGCTGAAAAAGGAGTCCTATTGGGCCTTTTTGGCCTGTGGGACCCCGGAAGCAGCAGATAGATACCGGCAGTCCAAGCGGCATGCGGCTCGGGTGGTTGCTGAGGCAAAAACTCGGGCGTGGGAGGAGTTCGGAGAGGCCATGGAGAATGACTTCCGTACGGCTTCGAGGCGATTCTGGTCCACCATCCGACGTCTCAGGGGGGGAAAGCGGTACGCGACCAACACCATTTATGGTGGGGATGGCGTGCTGTTGACCTCAACTCGGGATGTTGTGAGTCGGTGGGCGGAGTACTTCGAAGACCTCCTCAATCCTACTGGCACGTCTTCCACTGAGGAAGTGGAGCCTGGGGACTTTGGGTCGGGCTCTCCAATCTCTGGTGCTGAGGTCGCCGAGGTGGTTAAAAAGCTCCGCGGTGGCAAGGCTCCTGGGGTGGATGAGATTCGTCCTGAGTTCCTTAGGGCTCTGGATGTTGTGGGGTTGTGTTGGCTTACGCGACTCTGCAATATCGCGTGGACATCGGGGGCAGTTCCCTTGGATTGGCAGACTGGGGTGGTGGTTCCCCTATTCAAAAAGGGGGACCGTAGGGTGTGTTCCAACTATAGGGGGATCACACTCTTAAGCCTCCCTGGTAAGGTCTATTCAGGGGTTCTGGAGAGGAGGGTCCGTCGGATAGTCGAACCTCGGATTCAGGAGGAGCAGTGTGGTTTTCGTCCTGGTCGTGGAACACTAGACCAGCTCTACACCCTCAACAGGGTCCTGGAGGGTGCGTGGGAGTTTGCCCAACCAGTTTACATGTGCTTTGTGGACTTGGAAAAGGCATTCGACCGCGTCCCTCGGGGGCTTCTGTGGGGGGTACTCCGGGAGTATGGGGTACCGGGCCCTTTGATACGGGCTGTTGGGTCCCTGTACGACCGGTGTCAGAGCTTGGTCCGCATCGCTGGCAGTAAGTCAGGCTCGTTCCCTGTGAGAGTTGGACTCCGCCAAGGTTGCCCTTTGTCACCGATTCTGTTCATAACTTTTATGGACAGAATTTCTAGGCGCAGCCAAGGTGTTGAGAGGATCCGTTTTGGTGGCCTTAGAATCGCTTCTCTGTTTTTTGCAGATGATGTGGTCCTATTGGCTTCATCAGTTCGTGATCTACAGCTTTCGCTGGAGCGGTTTGCAGCTGAATGTGATGCAGCCGGGATGAGGATCAGTTCCTCCAAATCCGAGGCCATGGTCTTGAGCCGGAAAAGGGTAGCATGCCCTCTCCGGGTCGGGGAGGAGGTCCTGCCCCAAGTGGAGGAGTTTAAGTATCTCGGGATCTTGTTCACGAATGAGGGAAAACTGGAGCGTGAGATCGATAGGCGGATAGGTGCAGCGTCCGCAGTGAAGCGGGCGCTGTACCGGTCTGTCGTGGTGAAGAGAGAGCTGAGTCAAAAGGCAAAGCTCTCAATTTACCGATCGATCTACGTTCCCACCCTCATCTATGGTCATGAGCTCTGGGTTATGACCGAAAGAACGAGATCTCGGATACAAGCGGCTGAAATGAGTGTTTTATGAAATATTATTTTATAAATATTTTATGAATTTTTATTCATAAATGTTTTATGAAATATTATTTATGCAGGATCGAGAGAGAGATCGGCAATTATCCTCAAAAGAATATCACAGCTCAAGAGATTTTACACTGGAAACTATTTCTTGTTTAAAGACAAATGTTCTTTATTTTAACCATAGAATATTAAATAGAAAGCAAACCAGAAAACAAACAAGTAACATACATACATACATACAAGTATTAATGCATAAACAGATGCTCTTACCGTTTGACATCCAAGTGAGAGAGCCGTTCGTCAATCACAGGCAGAGCGAGCATTAAAACAATCCGGGCGACTGCACATCACCGTCCGACTCTAACTAACTCTGGGAGCTCAGCTCGTTTCTTTTTATTCCTTTAGACAAGAATCACTTGCGAAACAGAGTTGGCCGGGTTCTTTCCACAAGTAATACTTTATCCAAAGCAACAAAGTTCCAGAGATGCCTATGTGATGAACTCAGGAGATGAAACTGACTGTTCCTATGATGGAATCAGCCCAGTTTCAACTTCTCATAACAAAATTCCAAAGATGCCTATAGTGATGAATAACAAAATTCCAAAGATGACATAGTGATGAAATTAGGAGTTGAAACTGACTGTTTCTGTATCAGCCCAGTTTCAACTTCTCATTTCACAACTCCCCGGTAGTGACAAGACTGGAAAATTACACACAATGTTTCAGACTTTCTTAGTTACATATAATGTCTGAATGTTTCAGACTTTCTTGGACTGATCAGAGAACAAACTTATTTATTCATTATTCATTCCACCTTCTGGTCTCTGATCAGTTCAACAACCCAAAAAACAAACAACAACAACAACCAAACAAAAAAACAACAATCTTAAATCAAACGAGCGTCAGAAATGTTCCACAATCTTCTTCACCCATGGTTATGAGTGGTTACCATTCTCTGGAAATTCATGTCCGTTGAAACACTTCCTGCATGCGTAGAAAGTACAATGACTGCTCACACTTGCCATTACGCATGACTGATTCGTAGGACGTCCAAAGTTATCTTGTTTCATGACACAGTTCTTCTGTTTTCATAGTAGTCGGCAAGGCTCCCTTTTTCTCCTCCAGGACACATTCCGGTGTTGCGGAGGAGAGGTCGCCTAGCAGCACCCTGGTACCGATGACAAAGAACGTGATAACCCATGAGATACCACCTTCATGGCACTCTCTGGGTTTGGCCATGCCGTCTTCTGCAGCACCATGGCACCGACGACAAACAATGTGATAACCCATGAGATTCCACCCTCATGGCACTTTTCAGGTTTGGCCATGCCGTCCTCTGCAGCACCATGGCACTGACGACAAACAACGTGATAACCCATGAGATTCCACCCTCATGGCACTTTCCAGGTTTGGCCATGCCGTCCTCTGCGCGCTTCTGATCCTCCCACCAGCAGATGCCAAGAAAACACCAAGCTGTGAAGAAACACAATGCTATAACATAGAATGACAAGGATTAGTTCTTTCATAGATAAAAGGTTTCATTTTTACTTTCCCCACCAAAACTGATCTGACCTGTAGGGGTCTCTCTACCCCAAACTCAAAATTTCCCTGTTTTAAATGGAGCGTCATACCTGCTATGCAGGTCTGACAGATCAGGGTACAGCTGTGACGTTCTGTTTTTCACCTTTCTTTTTTCCTTTTTCTGTTTCACGACGCGCACTCTTACTGCTTCATTGTTCTCTGAAGACTCAGAGTCAGAGGACTTTCTGGTTTTCTCCCTTCTTTTTCCCTTTTCCTGTCTCACAACTCGCACCCTCACTGCTTCATTGTCCTCTGAAAACTCAGAATCAGAGGAGACCTTTGCCACTCTGGTGGTCTTATTTTTGTTCCTGACCATCTGTTCAGGTTCAAACGGGGGTGCAGAAGGAACAACAGGAGTTTGAAACACATCCCTCAATGCCTGGGTCAAATGTTCAACTTTAAATCTGGCACACCGGACTTTTAATGCCTCTTCCTGGCATCGTTCTCTCAACTGTTCTGTTGGTAATCCGTCAATCTCAGATAATGGGACCCCGGACTGTATCAAGGCTTTCCATAAAGCAGAACGAGTTGGTCCCTGTGCATTACTTCGAGCATCCCTTTCTGGCCCATGACCCACATGTTGAAAACTATTTTCCTGGTTTTCTACTCTTTCTGTACTCCAATCTCCCAATGTTCCTAACTCCATGATTCGACTACGAATCTCAGACATAGAAACCTCTGTTGCACCAAGCATTACTGTCAAGATTGCGGCGCGATAGTGTACAGGGGCTGTCCTTATCAGCTGATCCCTCACAGCCTTTGGAATAGGTAACAGCTGGTACTGATCCACAGCAGCAACAGTTAAAGCATCCCTTACACACAATCGAACCAATCTCTGTACACACTCCCGAAGCGTGACCCACTGTCCTGTTATCTCTGGCCAGTCAGTGAAAGCTGGATAAACCTGGTGAACAGCCTCAGCATAAACATCAAATAGAGATCTAGAATAATTCCCTAAATCTCTCACTTCTCTGCGGAAATCAGCATTCACTGTGGTTTCTGTGGACAACCCAGCAAATGACAGCCCATCCCGAGCATCTATGTCAATCTGAGCTGCTCCTTCTTCAGCTAATCTTGATAACCACACATCTGTATGTTCTCCTGGCTGCTGACGGAGCCTCTTGGACAAGTAAGCTACCTCCTCCTGAGTGTAATCTTCAGTTATCATTCTAAGCTCAGGCTGCGGTTGATCCTGTGGAACAGCATCCATAACTTGTACACCATTCTCATAAACAAAGTGACCATCTGCGTCTACTCTTGCTTGTAAAACATCTGGTCTCACTATCTGTTCCTGCCTCCTTCGTTGCACCGGCTTTACACTTTTGCTGCGGGATAAGGGGCGTAATGAGGTAGTGGACTCTTCCTCTTCTTCATCACTTAAATTATCTCCCCACAAATTTCCGTTCCAGTTAGAGGGATTCCAACCCGTACCTAACCCAGCTACAAAAGCCCGTACTCTTTTGGGTGATACAGACCGTTTCGTCTTCCTCTTTTTTTCTCTTTTTAACATGGACACCTGAGCCACTGCTTCCTCAGCAATCCGGGCCATATTTTCTAGCTGTGTAGTTAACAACTGCACATGCTGACGCTGTAATGAAGAGGTCAACTCGGCTTCTTCAAGTGCCTTTTTCTGTTTCAAACTTACTTCATTCTGCCTCTTCCAGGCAGTGGCACAAACCCACAAACGCCGTTGCAGTCCGTCTATTGGCGTTTTTATTTTCACGTCTACTGCTCGTAGAACTTCTAGCAAAGTCTCAGGGTCTCCATCTCGTAGAGACCCCTCCCAAGACTCGCAACGTCCTGCTCCATCTCTCAGGCACAATGCTATGGACTGATAACAGGGTATTTCCCATCCTGGTAGTATTTCAGTCCTGTCCTGTCTCTCATCTCCCTTTGCTGATTTTCTCTTGAACATTCTTTTGAGCATTATGTAGTCTCTCTTTTCAATCCTTCCAGCGACGCCAAAATGTTTTATGAAATATTATTTTATAAATATTTTATGAATTTTTATTCATAAATGTTTTATGAAATATTATTTATGCAGGATCGAGAGAGAGATCGGCAATTATCCTCAAAAGAATATCACAGCTCAAGAGATTTTACACTGGAAACTATTTCTTGTTTAAAGACAAATGTTCTTTATTTTAACCATAGAATATTAAATAGAAAGCAAACCAGAAAACAAACAAGTAACATACATACATACATACAAGTATTAATGCATAAACAGATGCTCTTACCGTTTGACATCCAAGTGAGAGAGCCGTTCGTCAATCACAGGCAGAGCGAGCATTAAAACAATCCGGGCGACTGCACATCCCCGTCCGACTCTAACTAACTCTGGGAGCTCAGCTCGTTTCTTTTTATTCCTTTAGACAAGAATCACTTGCGAAACAGAGTTGGCCGGGTTCTTTCCACAAGTAATACTTTATCCAAAGCAACAAAGTTCCAGAGATGCCTATGTGATGAACTCAGGAGATGAAACTGACTGTTCCTATGATGGAATCAGCCCAGTTTCAACTTCTCATAACAAAATTCCAAAGATGCCTATAGTGAGGAATAACAAAATTCCAAAGATGACATAGTGATGAAATTAGGAGTTGAAACTGACTGTTTCTGTATCAGCCCAGTTTCAACTTCTCATCTCACAACTCCCCGGTAGTGACAAGACTGGAAAATTACACACAATGTTTCAGACTTTCTTAGTTACAAATAATGTCTGAATGTTTCAGACTTTCTTGGACTGATCAGAGAACAAACTTATTTATTCATTATTCAATGAGTTTTCTCCGCAGGGTGTCTGGACTCTCCCTTAGAGATAGGGTGAGAAGCTCAGTCATCCGGGAGGGACTCGGAGTAGAGCCGCTGCTTCTCCACATCGAGAGGAGCCAGTTGAGGTGGCTCGGGCATCTGGTTAGGATGCCTCCTGGACGCCTCCCTGGTGAGGTGTTCCGGGCATGTCCCACCGGGAGGAGACCCAGAGGAAGACCCAGGACACGCTGGAGGGACTATGTTTCTCGGCTGGCCTGGGAACGCCTTGGGATTCCCCCAGAGGAGCTGCTCCAAGTGGCTGGGGAGAGGGAAGTCTGGGCCTCCCTACTTAGGCTACTACCCCCGCGACCCGACCCCGGATAAGCGGACGAAAATGGATGGATGGATGGATGTGTTATTTCATGTTTTTTAGCAGCAGCTCCGGGAAAATCCGCCCCTCTCCATATATGGGCATTGATGTCACTGAAGTATCCGCCTTGAATGCATGCGGAGTTATAACAAGCATGCATCAACGTAGCTTCATTAGTGCAGCAATGTTATATCTTATTAAAAAGTTCTAAAAAAAAAAAAATACAGAGCGCTGGTCCAGCTGTACCCACAACTGCACCAGGAAATATTTAGAGGTCACGCATCCACGTAGGACACTAGTTTAATTCGCTCGCGACAAATTCATTAATAATAATAATAATAATGAATTCAATTTATAACGCACTTTTCATTAATGAAAATCTCAAAGTGCTACAAGGTGCAACATAATTAAATGTCAACAAAACAAATAATAAAACAGTTAAAATCAATAACAGTATCAGCTAAGATCAAAAGTAGAATCATGAGGAGGTAGAGTATGCTCGGTTGAAAAGAAAGGTCTTCAAGCCGCTCTTAAAGTCAACCACAGATTGTGGGGCTCTCAGACAGTCAGGAAGAGAGTTCCACAGGCGGGGGGCAGCCACACTGAAAGCCCGGTCTCCCATGGTCTTTAATTTGGTTCTCGGAATGTGAAGGAGATTACTGTTCTGTGACCGCAGCGAACGGGTGGATGAGTATGGAATAAGAATATCCTTCAGATAATCCGGTGAAGTTCCGTGTAAGCACTGATGTGTAATGAGAGCAGTTTTGTACTGAATTCTGTAGGCGACAGGAAGCCAATGAAGGTTATGGAGAATGGGCGTAATATGTTCAAATTTCCGAACTCTCAACAAGATCCTTGCTGCACTGTTCTGAATATATTGAAGTTTCTGAAGGTTTTTGCCAGGGATTCCAATAAACAGGGAGTTGCAGTAGTCGAGCCTGGAGGAGACAAAAGCATGGACGAGCTTCTCGGCATCGGAAAAAGTTAGAGATGGGCGAAGTCTGGAGATGTTTCGAAGATGGAAGAAGCAAGTTTTAAACAGATGTTTAATGTGATTTTCAAATGTAAGATTGGAGTCCATTTTTATTCCAAGATTAGTAACAGAGGTGGAGAGGGTGATGTCTTGTCCAGAAAAGGAAAGTCTTGTTATAGGAGATGTCTGTACCTGGTGAGGGGTGCCAATCAGTATGGCCTCAGTCTTGGAGCAGTTTAATTGAAGAAAGTTCTGATTCATCCATGCCCTAATTGCCTCCAGGCAGGCAGAGAGGGCAGTGAGTGAAGATGGAGATGACAAGTTGGAAGATGAGGATGCTCCAGTCCTGATGTAAAGCTGTGTATCGTCGGCATAACAGTGAAAAGAAATGTTGAACTGATTAATAATTTGACCTAAAGGCAGCATGTAAAGAGAAAACAGCAGGGGCCCCAGAACCGACCCCTGAGGGACACCACAGGAGACACAGACTGTCTGGGACGTGGCGTTGCCAAGACTGACACATTCCAGCCTATTGGTGAGGAAAGATTTGAACCAGTCCAGGACGGTGTCGCAGAGACCGACCTCCACATGATTTAATTTCCTCATGAAGCCGGCTTGGCTTTTTACCCCTTTCATAAGTCAAACCCGCACTATTCCCGCACAGACCAGTCCGGCTTTTATTCTCCTCGGGTCATTCATTAGACAACAGATGAATGCGGGTAGGTCCCGCTCAAATAAACTTGTTCAGAAATGAAGCCGGAGCGCGGCTCCAAAAGAGGCGTGGAGCTGAGCTGAACTGGACCGCGACGTATTTATTGTGGGACAGAGGTCAGACGTGTACAAGTTGTCGTGTCATTTTTAATATTTCCTCAGGAATAAATGTACAGCTGGCTGCACGTCAGTGCGCTTGCACAGACAACAGCACCACCTCCGATGCTCAGAGAGAGGGGGGGAAAAAGCGAAACTAACTTTTACAAGTAGTCGTGTCATGTCATTTTTAATATTTCCTCAGTAATAAATGTACAGATGGCCAGCGTGCGTGTGTTGAGAGGTGAAAAACAAGGCAATAGCAAATTAAAGCAATAATTAAGAAAATAGGAAAATAGGCACCCCAACATAATTTTTATTTTTGTATCTTTAATTTCTCATTGTATTAAGTTCTTTAGTGTCATTTTACAAGCCCAAAACCAGAAAAGTTGGCACGTTGTGCAAATCGCAAATAAAAACAGAATACAATGACTTGCAAATCTTTTTCAACCCATATTCAACTGAATAGAATGCAAAGACAATATATTTAATGTTCGAACGGAGAAACTTTATTTTGTTTTGCAAATAACCATTAACTTAGAATTCAATGGCAGCAACACATTGCAAAAAAGTTGGCACAGGGACATATTTACCACTGTGTTACATCGCCTTTCCTTTTAACAACACTCAGTAAACGTTTGGGAACTGAGGAGACCAATTTTTGAAGCTTTTCAGGTGGAATTCTTCCCCATTCTTGCTTGATGTACAGCTTAAGTTGTTCAACAGTCCGGGGTCTCCGTTGTCGTATTTTACGTTTCATAATGCGCCACACATTTTCAATGGGGGACAGGTCTGGACTGCAGGCAGGCCAGGGGAGGACCCGCACTCTTTTGCTACGAAGCCACGCTGTTGTAACACGTGCAGAATGTGGCTTGGCATTGTCTTGCTGAAATAAGCTGGGGCGTCCATGAAAAAGACGTCGCTTGGATGGCAGCATATGTTGCTCCAAAACCTGTATGTACCTTTCAGCATTAATGGTGCCTTCACAGATGTGTAAGTTACCCATGCCTTGGGCACTAATGCACCCCCATACCATCACAGATGCTGGCTTTTGAACTTTGCGCCTATAACAGTCCTGATGGTTCTTTTCCTCTTTGGTCCGTAAGACACGACGTCCACAGTTTCCAAAGACAATTTGAAATGTGGACTCATCAGACCACAGAACACTTTTCCACTTTGCATCAGTCCATCTCAGATGAGCTCGGGCCCAGCAAAGCCGGCGGCGTTTCTGGATCTTGTTGATGAATGGCTTTTGCTTTGCATAGTAGAGCTTTAACTTGCACTTACAGATGTAGCGACGAACTGTAGTTACTGACAGTGGTTTTCTGAAGTATTCCTGAGCCCATGTGGTGATATCTTTTACACACTGATGTCGGTTTTTGATGCAGTACCGCCTGAGGGATCGAAGGTCACGGGCATTCAATGTTGGTTTTCGGCCTTGCCCCTTACGTGTAGTGATTTCTCCAGATTCTCTGAACCTTTTGATGATATTACGGACCGTAGATGGTGAAATTCCTAAATTCCTTGCAATAGCTCGTTGAGAAAAGTTGTTCTTGAACTGTTCGACAATTTGCCCACGCATTTGTTCACAGAGTGGTGACCCTCGCCCCATCCTTCTATGTGGATGACTGAGCATGTCAAGGAAGCTGCTTTTATACCCAATCATGGCACCCACCTGTTCCCAATTTGCATGTTCACCTGTGGGATATTCCAAATAAGTGTTTGATGAGCATTCCTCAAATTTCTCTGTCTTCTTTGTCACTTGTGCCAGCTTTTTTGAAACATGTTGCAGGCATCAAATTCCAAATGAGCTAATAATTGCAAAAAATAACAAAGTTTACCAGTTCGAACGTTAAGTATGTGGTCTTTGCAGTGTGTTCAATTGAATATAGGTTGAAAAAGATTTGCAAGTCATTGTATTCTGTTTTTATTTGCGATTTCCACAACGTGCCAACTTTTCTGGTTTTGGGCTTGTAGTTAGTTCTATGCAATTTCACACAAAACCGCTAGAGGCGCTGTTGCGTTGGTGGCATAGAAAGATTGAGCACACAAGAAGAAGAATAAATCTTCTGGTTGAATGTGAAAAAAGGCTCAACGTGTGTGTCTCGTCTTTCTCATACCACAGGTCAGTAAAAAATGTGTTTTATGCATATACTGTATATTAGTTTCTTGGGAGAGTTGAAAGGTTATTAAATCGAATCTCAACTAATGAGTCACGAAGTTCGTTTTATAATTGTATTGTGTACAAAAACGGGACTTGTTCATGAAGGCTAATTGGAGCTAATGCTAGCAGATTTTGTGTATGTGGTGTTGCTTAGCAACAACTGAAGGCCTGCTGAATTCACTTTGAACTTATACTTTGCACTTTGTGAGGCTGTTCTCACACAAAGGACATTTTCTGTTCTCTTTATTTGTAAAATGGACATTTTGTTATGGGTTCATGAAAAAACAGAAATATTGTTATGACATTAAGTAAGTAATGGCTGCATATGTGTGAAGCTTAGTAAAGAGAGACAGCATTAAAGGAGCATTGCACCTTTTCAGTTTAAAGATTAGGTTTTCTTTGTGTTTAGAGAAAAGTTGTTCTGTTAAAACAATGGATATTGCTAACAGCTAAGGTGTTTAAATATTAAAATATATTTTATTATTTTTTTATTTTTATAGTTAAATACAGGTCTCAGAAAAGAGGACAAGGTATTGAATTTAAAGCACTAATTACAAAATTAATGTGTTTTAGAGAAGTAAAAACTATTTGTGAATTAATTTTGTAATTTGACAGAATTCATAATGCTAAATAGAGCATGTTGAAAGAATGATCGTTTTGTTTAAATGTATATTATAGTCATTGTGTAATGTAATGAAGTTAATGGTTCTCTACTAAAGAATGTGTTACCTGAAATATGTGATCTATGAAGCGTGTTTAGAGCACACAAGAAGAAGAATAAATCTTCTGGTTGAATGTGAAAAAAGGCTCAACGTGTGTGTCTCGTCTTTCTCATACCACAGCATCACACGTTGAGAGATCATCTTACACCTTACCCTCCACCATCCAAGGTTGCAGGGTAACACGTGCACAGACACCACCACCTCCGTTGCTCAGAGAGAGAGAGGAAAAAAAACTAAACATTTTTAACATTCCCTTGTTAATAAATCTGCCTGTTGATTAATCCTGTGGTCGCACACTGATGTCTATCATATTCTGAGCGCGGATCCACGGCTCTCACTCTCATAAGCCTCCATCGCGAACTCACTCCTGCCTTCTGAGTGGAGCCTGTATTGATGTCACTCCGGACTTCGGCAATCTTCGGCCGGGTTTCCGGATGTTTCCGGGACTCAGTTTTTTTAATTTATTTTTTATACTCGCCTGGCCCAAATGCTGGGAACGTCTGGCAGAGTCTCCCGTAAGACGGAGCTTTAACTCCCACCTCCGGGAGAGCTTTGAACACGTTCCGAGGGAGGCGGGGGACATGGAGTCCGAGTGGGCCGTGTTCCGCGCCTCTATTGTCGAGGCAGCTTATCGGAGCTGTGGCCGCAAGGTTGTTGGTGCCTGTCGTGGTGGCAACCCTCGAACCCGGTGGTGGACACCGGCAGTGAGGGATGCTGTCAGGCTGAAGAAGGAGTCCTATTGGGCCTTTTTGGCTTGTGGGACCCCGGAAGCAGCTGATAGGTACCGGCAGTCCAAGCGGCATGCGGCTCGGGTGGTTGCTGAGGCAAAAACTCGGGCGTGGGAGGAGTTCGGAGAGGCCATGGAGAATGACTTCCGTACGGCTTCGAGGCGATTCTGGTCCACCATCCGGCGTCTCAGGGGGGGAAAGAGGTACGCGACCAACACCATTTATGGTGGGGGTGGCGTGCTGCTGACCTCAACTCGGGATGTTGTGAGTCGGTGGGCGGAATACTTCGAAGACCTCCTCAATCCTACTGGCACGTCTTCCACTGAGGAAGCGGAGCCTGGGGACTTTGGGTCGGGTTCTCCGATCTCTGGTGCTGAGGTCGCCGAGGTGGTTAAAAAGCTCCGCGGTGGCAAGGCTCCGGGGGTGGATGAGATTCGCCCGGAGTTCCTTAGGGCTCTGGATGTTGTAGGGTTGTGTTGGCTTACGCGACTCTGCAATATCGCGTGGACATCGGGGGCAGTTCCCTTGGATTGGCAGACTGGGGTGGTGGTTCCCCTATTCAAAAAGGGGGACCGTAGGGTGTGTTCCAACTATAGGGGGATCACACTCTTAAGCCTCCCTGGTAAGGTCTATTCAGGGGTTCTGGAGAGGAGGGTCCGTCGGATAGTCGAACCTCGGATTCAGGAGGAGCAGTGTGGTTTTCGTCCTGGTCGTGGAACACTGGACCAGCTCTACACCCTCAGCAGGGTCCTGGAGGGTGCGTGGGAGTTTGCCCAACCAGTTTACATGTGCTTTGTGGACTTGGAGAAGGCATTCGACCGCGTCCCTCGGGGGGTTCTGTGGGGGGTACTCCGGGAGTATGGGGTACCAGGCCCTTTGATAAGGGCTGTTAGGTCCCTGTACGACCGGTGTCAGAGCTTGGTCCGCATTGCCGGCAGTAAGTCAGGCTCGTTTCCGGTGAGAGTTGGACTCCGCCAAGGTTGCCCTTTGTCACCGATTCTGTTCATAACTTTTATGGACAGAATTTCTAGGCGCAGCCAAGGTGTTGAGAGGATCCGTTTTGGTGACCTTAGAATCGCTTCTCTGTTTTTTGCAGATGATGTGGTCCTACTGGCTTCATCAGTTCGTGATTTACAACTTTCACTGGAGCGGTTTGCAGCCGAGTGTGATGCGGCCGGGATGAGGATCAGTTCCTCCAAATCCGAGGCCATGGTCTTGAGCCGGAAAAGGGTAGCATGCCCTCTCCGGGTCGGGGAGGAGGTCCTGCCCCAAGTGGAGGAGTTTAAGTATCTCGGGATCTTGTTCACGAATGAGGGAAAACTGGAGCGTGAGATCGATAGGCGGATAGGTGCAGCGTCCGCAGTGAAGCGGGCGCTGTACCGGTCTGTCGTGGTGAAGAGAGAGCTGAGTCAAAAGGCAAAGCTCTCAATTTACCGATCGATCTACGTTCCCACCCTCATCTATGGTCATGAGCTTTGGGTTATGACCGAAAGAACAAGATCTCGGATACAAGCGGCTGAAATGAGTTTTCTCCGCAGGGTGGCTGGACTCTCCCTTAGAGATAGGGTGAGAAGCTCAGTCATCCGGGAGGGACTCGGAGTAGAGCCGCTGCTTCTCCACATCGAGAGGAGCCAGTTGAGGTGGCTCGGGCATCTGGTTAGGATGCCTCCTGGACGCCTCCCTGGTGAGGTGTTCCGGGCATGTCCCACCGGGAGGAGACCCAGAGGAAGACCCAGGACGCGCTGGAGGGACTATGTTTCTCGGCTGGCCTGGGAACGCCTTGGGATTCCCCCGGAGGAGCTGCTCCAAGTGGCTGGGGAGAGGGAAGTCTGGGCCTCCCTACTTAGGCTGCTACCCCCGCGACCCGACCCCGGATAAGCGGAAGAAGATGGATGGATGGATGGATGGATGGATGGATGGATGGAGTTATATTTTAAGTGATCCCACTTCACTCTATAATTTGATAGTGATGAGTCTTTGTTTAAATCAACGATTGTTCTTTTTATGTCCTGACAAAAGTGGCCATGATTAAGGAGATTCAAACTGAATTTCCCAAATTCTTTGGCGTGCCTTTGTGCATTTGTAGGAGTTAAAGTGAGCTTATTCATACAGTACAGTGATCAGTAAGTGGTGCAGCAGAGTTAGTAGAGTTAAAGTGCGTCTTTCAGGCTGTCATCAACCAACTGGTTGATCCACTGTGAGAGGGTGCTATTTA
>JBBPBX010030270.1:4219-14691 GCA_038048925.1 Garcialebias charrua
GCCGCACACATATTTAATGGCATGAGACTGAACAAGCAGACATACTAGGCCATGAACATGCACAGAACTGTACAATAAATAAAAAATATAATGTCTTACTTTGAGCTGGTCAAAGCCTGCCTTCGTCTTTTAGTATTTAGCTCGGGTGCGAGCTCCCCCAGCTTCCTTACGCTCCACACGCACACACGTGGACAAAACTGTTTAAAAGAATGACTGTTAGCTTCTTAACTTCATACATTTGGAGCCATAAAAAAAAAAAAAACTTACTGAAAGCCGTTTCTCCGCGATGTCCTCCATCCAAAACAACTGCTCAGCGTTAGCTACGGTTAGGCCCCGCTATTAGCAGCACTGGTTAGCATGTCAGTTCATTCAAAAAGGCTGTCGGCTTTGTATCTCCGCGTTAGCTCGGTGTCCCCCGACTGCCAGGCGGACATTTGCGGCGAGCTCCCGGCCGCAGATGGCCTCTCCGCGGCATGTCGGCTCGGTATCTTCGCCTGTGTTTGCTGCTCTGTTAGCTGCTGTCGTTAGCATCTCGGGCGGCGTTGTTGGAGCCATCGCGGGGCGATCCGCGGCTGCTCAGGCATCGGCTTTGTATCTCCGCATTAGCTCGGTGTCCCCCGACTGCCAGGCGGACATTTGCGGCGAGCTCCCGGCCGCAGATGGCCTCTCCGCGGCATGTCGGCTCGGTATCTTCGCCTGTGTTTGCTGCTCTGTTAGCTGCTGTCGTTAGCATCTCGGGCGGCGTTGTTGGAGCCATCGCGGGGCGATCCGCGGCTGCTCAGGCATCGGCTTTGTATCTCCGCATTAGCTCGGTGTCCCCCGACTGCCAGGCGGACATTTGCGGCGAGCTCCCGGCCGCAGATGGCCTCTCCGCGGCATGTCGGCTCGGTGTCTTCGCCTGTGTTAGCTGCTTTGTTAGCTGCTGTCGTTAGCATGTCGGGCGGCGTTGTGGCCGCCGATCGCGGGGCGATCCGCGGCTGCTCCTCCGGACCTGAGACGTCCACAGAGTTGACCGAGTGTTTCCAGCAAATTTATCCGTATGAGGCAACCCTGAACGGACACACGGTCCTCTAAAGCCAGCTGACAGGAGCGTCTAGAGCTCCATTCTTCTTCTTCTTCTTCTTCTATAGAGGTTATTGGCGGTTGGCGAACTCAAATTAAGCGCATTACCGCCACCAACTGGAGCTCCATTGACCGCAGTAGACGACCGGAAACGACCGGAAGTTGCGTAAATACGATCAAATTGTAATTAAAAACGAAATATTAATAATTATACTTTATTTATAAAGCCATTTAAAACAACCACAGCTGCAACAAAGTGCTATACACATGAAATTAATAACATTTAAACACCAAAAAAAAAAAAAAAAAAAAATTTTTTTTTTTTTTTTATCATATTTTTATTAAATATGATAAAATCGTAAGTCTGAGTTGCCGTAGGTCGCAGGTGACGTAGGTCGAAGGTTTGCTGTATTTGGACTGTTTTAAAGTTACCATTAGTTAGTAATATTGAAATGAATAATTACTCAAACCGCTCCATTTATTAAACATTCGCTGACAGATTCATGAAAATAATTTTAAAAGAACTGAAGAAATGCCCATTTTTGTGACGGGCTAAAACGAAATTTAAGGAAATGATCCAGAATCTTCTTTTTTTTTTTCATTCAACCTTTATTTATACAGGCTAGCCTCGTTGAGCCACGGGGACTCATTCACAAGAGGGACCTGTCTCACTCACTCACACCTAGGGTCAATTTAGAGTTACCAATCAGCCTAACATGCATGTTTTTTGACTGTGGGAGGAAACCGGAGCACCCGGAGAAAACCCACGCATGCACAGAGAGAACATGCAAACTCCACCCAGAAAGGTCCCCGGACCGGGATTTGAACCAGGGACCTGCTAGCTGAGAGGCAGCAGCTCTACCAGTTGTGCCACTGTGCTGCCCATTTTAAAATGCTTTAATTAGTAGAAATCAACATACACGATCTTGATATCACTACAAATGTTTTTCAAGACCTTTCAAATTAAATGACTTGTTTTGAAAAACCTTGTGAAATTCTTATTTTAGTGGTCACAACTGTCTGCCACAGTTTTATGGGTGACAAGCTGAGTAGATGGGTTTGATATTCTATCTATTCACTCTTCTTTCTATCTAGTTTACAAGCGGTGTTACATTTGTTGACACCCCCCCCCCACCACCACCACCACCACCACCACCACCACCACCACCACAACTCATGTTCAGCCAAGCCCCCTGTATGTTCATTTCCGGCTACGCCCCTGGTCGACTTACAACGATCAGACAGAAAGGGATCATGACTCCTCCCAGCAGCTGGTAGGATATGGTGTCATCTTTCAGAGGGTACCTGATGGACTCGTCGTTACAGAAGAAGCCCCGTTTGAAAGGTTTGTGTTGACTGGTAAGGATGCAAAAAGGAAGTCCAACTGTGAAAATAGATAAGGTCATATTAAATTGTACCCAGTAAAACAGCTTGATACTTACTGTCGCAACAAAGAGCAGAAGCAGACAACGTGATCTCATTCCACTAAGATGAGTGAAGCCCCTGAAGTGAAATCTGGAGGTTATGACCATAAACCAATGTTCCCTGAGGGAGGGAAACGAGGAGGTACAACACATAGCTATGTGTTGTACCGAGTGAACCGACCGAAAGGGAACCTGCTTTTCTCTCTGCAGCAAAGTGTTGCCCTTGGCGTCATAAAAGCTACGCAATGTGAATTAACCTGAGCTTTGAACTACTACAGAGCAGTTTTGCAACAAAAGACAAGGGCGCACAAGAAGACAAACCCTGTCGTACGATCTGCTTCAGATTGTGGGGGAATTCAGGTGTGACACACACACATGTTCCTACTTTAAATCAAAACACACAAATCATGTTCTGACAGGCTCTGGCTGCGTGTTCCTTCCTTCTCTCTTTGCTTTCAAAGTGTTTTTTTATTTCCCTTACACAATAAAGACACTAATGCGAGACCAGGCATTCCTCCAACAGTAATCACCAGTTTGAATGCTTTAAGGCTACCAAACAGTCACTGCAAGACAAATGACTTACGGTAGTCTGCTTCTTGAACTATGACTTTATTTAGCTGCAGGCTATTTAATTATTTTATGTTATAAAAATACATCTGGCTGTAAAATATCAGTGAGATAAGTTGGCTCTTTAGTGATTTAAACTCAGTCTAAATGTTGATAATAATGGCTAAAACACAACCCTAAGCGGCAAAGAAATTTTCCATAAACATTTATTGATGAAACCAGGTAAAACTTACTATGCCTTTTAAGATAAGTCACACCAAAATACAGCAAAATACAGCATGTTGAACGCACAGGAAAAAGATTCAGTGACAAAATCTGTAGCGCCGTCTTGGTATTGAAATGTATTTACAAAAATAAGTTGTTCCCCAAAAAGAACGTGTTTAGAATCAAATTACAGCCACTGACTTTTTGTTTGTTCTGGCTAAAAAGCTAGAAGCGAAACTAGAAAATCCAGCTTGCATGTTTTGTTATCAAGCTGACCTTGTCGGGCCTTTTCACTTATAAAGTGCAGTTGTGATACGGTATCTAAAGGCAAAAGTCGACATGTTTTCAGGCAGAAAGCATGCAGACAGGTTTATCAGTGAAAGGACACGCTCACCTCAGCTTCAGAAAGACACGTCAACTATTTCTTTTTACCTGTCTGCCTTGAACAAATACCCCTCATCTAAAATATTTACAGTCAAACACGGTGAATACCGGTACTCCATCATCTAATGAGGAATGAAACGAAGACAGAGGAAAAGTTGGGTGCACAAAATTAAAGTTACCGGTAAGTCCAAAAAGAAACACTCCAAAAGTATTTAAGATTTCAGGATAAACTACTTGACCCAATGCAAGTTTGAACCTAGACTCCATAGAAAACAATTTTACTAATGACCATCATACAATCTTAAAGTTTTAAAGAGAAATGGGAAGAAACTTCCAAAATAAAAGATGCTCAAAGCTCCTAGGATGCTTTCGGAAAAGACGTGGTTCTTCCTGTCAAAGGTAGAAACGAAGGTCTGAATGGGATACATCAGTTTTTTTAAAATTAATATCAACCAGTTTTTACTTTGTCATAGTGCAAAGCAAAGCAGGATTTTGTGGGAGTACACGTACATATATTTGAAAAACTGGCTCCATTACTTTACAATAAAATACTTAAAAATCTGAAATATCATATAGTATACTTTATTGTCAAACTTTTGAGTTTAAATTATTTATAAGATTTACTTTAAATACAGAATATTAATGGACTTGTACAAAAGTAAAACTTGAAAAAGAAGCTTTTTCAGATTTCAAACAACACTGAATTTATCCCTTTTATAAAGGTTTCTAAATGGTACACATACTTCTATGGTTTGAATTTAAGATGGTGTACTTTCACATTAGTAATTACTCTTTAAATGGGTAATGCACAGTAATACACAACATATCAGGTAGGGGTGCACCAATAAATCGGCCCCGATTTCCTTAATTTGGGGAAATCGCAAATCGGCCAATGCTTGCACGAGAAACCGATTTTACAGATTTTTTTAGTTTTATCAACAATTGTCTAAACTTCATTTATATTTCAGAGCACTACCTTGTGACCGGTTAAAACAAGTTTGTATTGTTTCTAGAATATTGTTCAAGGGTCTGTTTTTCAACAAAATAAGATCTAGACCTGTGGCTCACAGGGTTGGGGTCATAATGAGATCAAGGGCATGCTCATAGTCAGCCCAAGACAAAGGAGGAAGTAAGTTTTCCTCTTTCCACAGCCTCCTCTTCCAGCTCTTCTGGGAGGACTCTAGGGTATACCCAGGCAAGCCAAGACACAAAGTCTCTCCAGCGTGTCCTGGATCATACTCAAGGTCTCCTTCCAGTCGGACATGTCCAGAAAACTCCACAGTAAGGCGCTCAGGGAGCATCCTCACCAGATGCTCAAACCACCTCAACTGGCTCCTCTCGATGTGGAGGAGCAGCAGCTCCACAGAGTCTCTCCCCATTAACTGAACTTCGCACCCTATCTCTAAATAGTCCAGCCACCCCGCAGAGTAACCTCGTTNACAGAGTTAAATTCTGGCTGGTCTGATGAGCTAATGGCTGGTCTGAGTTGAGTCAAATAACTCCAATCTTTTTCTCAGCAGTTTATGCGAATGCTGTTTTATAAACCGCTGCACTGCTGCCAGTTTAGACAGAAACCTTTGATGAAGGTACCCATCAGGCTGTGTCAGAAGTGCTACTGCTAGCTGCGGTTGCTTTTGTGCTTGTAAATAACCAGTACGTATTTGTACTGTAATGCCAAATGTAAAGATTTATAAAATAGCATTTGCATGAGGCATCTTTGAATCTGTGAGGTTGAAGTTGTTTTAAGCCGTCCACCTTGGTCTTTTTCTCCACTCAGACTAGCCATTAGCTCATCAGTCCAGTCAGACGTGAGCCTTTTCTCCAAACAGAGAGCAGGACAAATCAACAACAGCTCAAGACGTGAAACTGTTTTGCTTTGAGTGGACTAAATCTGTTGGTACAGTGACTCAGTGAGGCTGCAGTGTTTACTGGATGAGCCACAAACATACATTTATGTCGTAGATTTAACCATAAAGCAGGCTTTAGTGACCAAACAAGACTTTGGTCCATGACGTGGCCATAAACTCTATAATGTGAGGTGTAATTGATGTGAGCAGAACTCATGTGTACTGCACATGACAGTCATGTCAGCATCTTTTAGCTTTGTCCCCAGAGCCTGCCCGATGCCTCGCCCTTACCTTGCCAGAGTCAGGGCTCACATAGAGCTCAGTGGTTGATTGGATGGGACATGACGGCTGTCCGTCAAAGAGGCGGTCCAATACCTCAATCTGCTGCGGCGAGAACAGATCCCCTCTCATCTGCTTCCTGAGGAAGTCCCGCCCGCCGTGGCCATGTCCGTTAGCCAGCGGTGACTCCTGCAACCCTGCACAGAAGGGAAGTGATGTCAGAGACGCTGCAGCTGGAGTTTTTCTTTGCGAGGAAGTCATCTGAAATAAAAAGCAGCGAGTCTGGCTGATGTAGCGGAGGGGAAAATTAAAAGGATGGTACCAGAGGGCTGAACGCAGGATTGGAGGCAAAGGTTGATAATAAAAACCTCTAAGACAGATGTGGAGAAAGAAGTTGGTGGACTTGAAACGACTCCAGGGAACTGATTGAGTGACTCCACAGATAGTGGAGTCTCTGAGAAAACGGTATACAAATGCAATCTATTACTGGGTATTCGCCGTCTCCCCTTCTTGATCTCTCAGAAGTACACTCCCTCCTCTCATATAAACACAGCTCTCTGCCGTGCTCGTCGTATCACTCGTACACGCACACACACACACACACAAATATATATATATATATAGCCTCAGTATCAGTATTAGACGGTGAGTTCTCGTATCCTGCAGTTATTGCAAGGCTGAGGGACTGAGCGAGACAATTATAAGAACTCTGAGGAGTCGCAGCCCACAAATGATTAGAAAAGAGAGAAAAATATAAAGAGAAAAGGGGATGAGGGTGAAAATCCCCTGATATAGAGTCAATTCATTGCTTCAAACTGCTCCTGAGAGCCTATTTTAGTCCAGGAGGTCAGTGTGTGTTTGTGTGTGTGTGGGGGGGATATGACAGACAGGTGTAGAAGAATGAGAGGCTTCAAATATCTATATTTTACTGAAAATACAGATTCATTGGTGGTGAGCTTTGGTCTTCAACAAAGAGCAGAGTAATGTAGTGAACAGAAAGAAAAGTAAATAAGAGGTTTTTAATCTCTAACTCATTTCGGAGTCAGAGAGTCTTTATTGTCATTTGCACCACATGTGGTACATGTGATGAAATGAGATTATGTACACAGGGTCCCAGTTACATCCAACAATAAAATGTAAAAGAAAAACAGTAATAAAGATATGAACTAAGAAAACCATCAACTAAAGGCAAACAATAATTTCAAAGGCAAATAATAATTTATGTTTCTTCTGAGTTTAGTTAATAAATCAGGATGACTTCTGCTCAGCAGGAAACTGTTTGCTCTGTCTCAGCTTAAAGATTTATGATGATCAGATCATCATGAAAAGTTTAATTTCATCCACTTTGTTATCCAACATGGCAGTGCATAAAAAGAGTTGATAACTGCAGAAATTAACTCGTTTTTTAATTTCTGTCAGTTGTTTCTCATGGAATAAATCCCACGCATACTGCTGTTCCTCTTTCAGGAAACCAATTGGCAACAGTGCAAGAAAGGTGTGGTGGCTTGTTTGTGTCATAGTTTGGTATTAGATACGTTGATAAAGTACTGAGATTGCTTGTCTTGTTGCACACACCTGAACAAGGTCAGGTGGGGTACACAAAACATATTAATCCAGTAGAAGGTAAGAGCTGAGAGATTCAGATTATACTACGTAGTTCTGGAGCAGGGGTGCTCATTACGTCGATCGCGATCTACCGGTCGATCGCTGAGGTACTACTGGTCGATCGCAGCGTGACATTAAAAAATTGTCAGTCTATCAAACATCCCGTCACTTGATTGACATACAGGGCAACCAGTGAGATGACGACTGAATCTTGAGCTTTAGGTCACCGCTCATGCATAAAAACAACGGCGCGAAGCGCAGCAAAACATACAAGCGAAAACAATCAGCGAATTACCTCAGATTTTAAGCCCTTGCTAAAACATGAGTGAGAAACCTGGACCACGTAAGAAGGCAAAATCGTATCACTTTCATACGGAATGGGAGGTGGACTTTTTTTTTTCACGATGTCATTTTCGAAGTTTGTTTGCCTCATCTGCCAGTCTACCATCACAATACCAAAGAAGGGAAGTGTGGAGCGGCATTTTCGGCCTGTTCATAGAAAATACGACGTCGACTTCCCGCCGAAAAGCCAGCTGAGAAAGAGAAAGGGGGAGGAACTAAAATCCCAGTTAACCGGACAGCAGTCATTTTTCACTCACCAAACTTCAAAAGCGAAAGCCGCCACCGAAGCATCGTTCTGGGTGAGTCACGCCATCGTTAAAAACAATAAGTCCTTCCAAGACGGAGAGATGGTAAAAGAAGCATTCGTTGAAGCAGCTGACTCATTGTTTTGAGACTTTAAAAATAAGGCAGAGATATTATCTTCAATCAAAGCTCTGCAGCTGTTAAGACATACAGTTACATGGCGCTGTGAAACCATGGCTGAGGATTTAACCCAGCAAATGTGGAAGGACATCGGAGATTGTGAGTGTTTCTCCCTGCACGTTGGTGACCCCTGATTTATTATATGTGTTTTGCAATATTGGCTTATTCAGTTATGCAAGGTACATCAACATTGTACATAAAAAAAAATCACATTTGAAGATAATTATATGTTTTGCATTTTTGTATTGGGTAGATCATTTTGACTTGGTTGTTTTATAAGTACACAAGTACATTTATAAGCATATAAGTATAAGTTTTATAAGTGTAGCTCACATGCTGAAAAAGTGTTAGCACCCCTGTTCTGGAGGAACGGTGTCAACTGGCTGAACTGTGGAACGACTCTGAAAACAAATTTTACTGCTGAAGACTTCTAATGTTCCACTTTAATACACTTTAAAGTGGTAGTTTGGTCATTTTTGAAGTCATGCTCAGTCAAATAGTTACCAGTAGTTAGTACTCTAGGTCAGGGGTGTCTAGTCCTGGTCCTTGAGGGCCACCATCCTGCATGTTTTACTTGTTTCCCTGCTCCATCACACTCTTTTTTTCAACCAAACGTTGTCCATGTTAATATAAAATATATACAATGTGTGCCGAACAAAAAAACACTGATGTCCTGACGCTGCTGATTGCATCAGTCCACTGGAAGTCGAGTGAACAATGGACTGAACAGACGCGCAGCTCGTACATTTAGCAGCACCAACGGTTTTTGCTTCAAGACATACATTTACACAGTTACACACGTGTTTGATTAAGGAAACAGCGACAAACTACACAGTTTTATAATTAACTAATGTGGTTGTGACAGCAGTACCTGCAGCCACACAGTTAACAAAGGCTGAGGTAATAAATTCGGTATGTTGTGCATATTTACACAATCAGGAACAAAAACAACATAAGTTTAGATAACCTAAGTTCAATAACTGAGCATTTATATAGTTATAAGTCTTGCTGCAATGTATTTGTCATTTGCAATGATTTAACTTTTGTTTCTTTGAGTTGTCGGATCCTGTGGAGATGTTGCTGAAGTTACATCTCACTGTAAACAGCCCCAGCTGCATCACATCTACAAATCAATCTAACTGGGCTGTACCAGGTTGTATGTCAGCAGAGGGAGAAGTTAAATATTGTAATTAAGTTTTTACATTTTCGTCTAAATAAAATTAGTTGTCAATGTATTTTTTTAAGTTACTATTTAACATTACTTTGATCAGTTTGTTTCGTTGCTATGCTTGTAATTTAGTCTATTTAACCCATCCCCCCCCCCACACACACACACACACACGACCCCTAATATGTCAGAATGGTCTGATCAGCCACTTTATAAGATCCCTCTTGTCAGGGTCAGTTAGTGTTTTACTTTTCTATGTTGGTACTTTAGTTAAAATTTGTTCTGTTGACCTTTATTTGTTTTGTTGACCTTTATTGGTGGGGCCTCATGTACAAAGACTTGCGTGGACTTCTTACTGAAACGTGACGTACGGTCAAATCCAGAAAACGGCGTACGCACAAAAAAATCCAGATGTATCAAACTGTGCGTACGCCGGAATCCACGCACATTGCTTTTGTACATCACAATCAACGTGGAATTGAGCGCACATGAGAGAGTGGCCGACTCCGCCTTTGACACGCCTCCATATAAATATGCAAATTCATTTAAATATGCCCTGCACCAGAGGAATGTCGTCTTGTCCCATCATGCATCACGTTCTTCAACTGCTAAAACAGCTAAAAATAAACAAAAAACAAGAATTTAAGCTGTGCAAAACTATTCAGTCTTTCTGTTTTTTATATTTTTTGCAGGTTATATTCTAATTGCGTCCATGTGGATGTAATAATTGTTAATCATGTGTGTTTGGTGTGAACAATAATGATTTTCACATCATGAACAGTTTCTCAGAATCACCTCTAAGTGTCGCCAATGGAACCAAAACCACAGAAACGTGCGTACGCCAGCCCTGGAGTTGGCGTGGGGCTGCGCACATTTCCACGTTCAGTTCTGTTTTGATACATACGGAGTTTTGCGTGGAAAATGGCGTACGCAAGGTTTTTGTGCGTACGCACCGTTGATACATGAGGCCCCAGCTCTTTTCATCATACTCTGAGGCTGACATGATTCTATATATTTGGAAGAACATCACTTTAAAAAGTGGATTAATCCTTGCCAAGGTGAAATTACTATTTATTCCAAAATAACATAGCCATCAGACTGTACAACTGTACTAAATCACATTTTCTTTGCTTTCAAATTTTTCGTGGACAGTAGTTTGATGCATTT
>JBBPBX010030271.1:0-17407 GCA_038048925.1 Garcialebias charrua
TGAGGGAAATAAAACACCTTTTGTTTTTTACTAATTTAAACAAATCACTTAATTAATAATAAGCACTTTTGATGTACTTATTATGAATTAAACAGTTCTACAATTATTATTTTTTATACCACTTTAGAATAATGTTCCCCTTATAGATGTCTAATAAATAGTTTATAGATATGTTGTTAATTCCTTTATAAACACTTTATAAATCATTAATAACTGCTTATTATGCATTTAGGGTGAGAGAGAGAGACAAAACTGACCAGTTTCTTGTCAAATCTGTTCACCTATATATTTCATCTAGAATTGTTAAACATTACAGACTAATTTACTGCCTTGTAAGCACAATAAGCAATTGTAAACTTGTTTTAGGATATAATATTGTACTTTATCACTGCAGTATACATATCTACAACTTTATGTACTTAAAATGCAGTGATAAAGTGCAATATTATGTGCTAAAATATAGGTTAGTGTTTGTGTGCCAATATAAAGTCATCCAAAAACATTACAGATGTCTTCCAAATTCTGCTCAAACAAACTAAACAAATAATCAAAACATTGATTTGTTTATTGATAATATCCAGAGGATTATAGTGCAATATTCAACTGATTTATTCAAGTATTACTTTTGGAGATTGCACTGCACTTTATTTAACTATGGTTTTGTTTTAGAAATAAAAGTTGATATGATAATTGTCCATCAGCTCTACTGCTGTTATAATCAGCCTCTTCCTATTCGTCTTGTATAATCCTGTTGGCAGCAGTAATATATTGTCACATCAGCTAAAAAGTGATTCTCCTTTTTAATTTATTGACACGAGGCACAATGATCCGATAAAAAGAAAGTGCCCATTGACTGGAGGAACCCACTTATTCCCTGGTCACAAGTGCACACAGCCAGAGCAGATGTTTCCCATAATGGGAGCACAACAGGAAGTGAATTCAATTCAATTTGGCCTCAGGTCTAATAGGACATCAACTGGAAGAAGAAGGCGATAGGGTTTCACAATGGAGGCCCATCTGTGCCCATGCTCCTTTTCAAGCCCACCGGTCCGGTGATGTTGTTAGTGTGAAATGAGACAAGCACACCCTGATGCACCATGGGCTGTAATCACCTCCTCAAATGGAGCCATAAAGCCCCGGGGTTGAGAGCGAAGGAGGTTAGGATTTGTTTTGCTTTATTATACTCAATGCATGTATTGTCACTGCGATGAGAAAAGGTTAGGAGGCTCGGGGGAAGAAGTTAGGTGACCTTCAGGCTTCACAAGAGTATCAGTGTCGGTGTTGGTTCGCAGTCCTCAGCAGTTTGCCCAAGGCTGCAAACACTCTGCTTTTTGGCACAGTCCGGCAGAGTCTTCCTCCAGTGGATGAACAAGGACGAGTATGCAGGAAGGATCTGATGAGGATGTTTTAATCACTTTTTATTTGTTTCTCTTTCTGCTGTAGTTTACCTGTTTGCTGTGCAATAATTCCAGATTTGTTTGTGTAGCGTTCAGAAGCAACACATTTTTGGTAATAATCTCAAAATGTAATAATTTAATTTACAATTGATTAACTTTTGGTGTCAACCCAATTCAAGATGGTCAGCACCAAACACTTCTTAAGCAAACATAAAAATGCCTATAAGTCAGTTTATTTATTTACTTATTTATTTCAGTTATTGAGCTTAAGTTGTTAAATGGGTGGGGAAAAATGTAAATGACTTGATCGAGAATTGTGTGAACAGTATGGTTCTAATGGGAACTGATAAGGATGAAATAATGAATGGGAACTGATAAGGATGAAATAATGAATGTAGTTAAAAAATGTACTGACAAAAAATTCAAAGACTGTGAAGAAATGGATATGATGGTGGTGAAGGAAATAATGAGTCATGTTATCGATCCCTTTACATATACAGTATATGCAATTTGTCATTTTCAACTGGAGTGTTTCCTAACAGAATGAAGATAGCTAAAGTAGTTCCTCGATTCAAAAATGGTGATAAATGTATATTCAATAATTATAGACCTATATCCTTGTTGCCTCAATTTTCAAAGATTTTAGAAAAATTATTCGTGTACAGACTTGACCAATTCTTGGGTAAAGTAACAGCCAATATGGATTTAGATCAAACAATTCAACATCCATGACTCTTATGGAGTTTATGGAACAAGTTACTACGGCTGTAGATCAAAAACAACATTGCATGAGTATATTTGTTGATCTAAAAAAAGCATTTGACACCATTGATCATTCCATTTTACTTGACAAATTAAAACAATATGGTGTTAGAGGTCCTGCATTGCAATGGATATTTAGCTATCTGAAAGATAGAAAGCAGTTCGTTCAAATAGAAGATGTAAGATCTACTTTAGGAAATGTTTTATGTGGAGTACCACAAGGCTCTGTACTTGGACATAAGTTATTTATTTTATATGTAAATGATTTAATGAAGGTGTCCGATGTCCTTAAATGTGTTCATTTTGCTGACGACACTACTTTCTTTTGTGCGGGCAAAGATTTGGAAGAATTGTTTGAGTTGGCAAATATTGAATTTGTTAAATTACAGACTTGGTTTAAATTAAATAAGTTATCTTTGAACCTAGACAAAACTAATTATATGATTTTTAGTAAGAAAAAATAACTGTTGATGTTCCTTTTAAGATTGATGGCTCTGAAATATGTAGGGTAAGCGAAGTGAAGTTTTTGGGTGTAATTATTGATGATAAGTTGTCATGGAAACATCACATAAATTCTGTAAAAACTAAACTATCAAGATCTATTGCAGTGTTGTATAGAGTTAAAGATTTATTAAATGACAAAGCAATGTATTTGCTGTACAATGCAATAATAATGCCACATTTAATTTATTGCGTTGAGGTTTGGGGTACAGCGTGCAAAACTATAACCAAGCCCATTTTTATTTTACAGAAAAGAGCAATAAGGATCATCACCAGAAAGCATTATTACCATCCATCAAATGTATTGTTTAGAAAATGTACATCACTGAAATTTTATGATCTAGTTGACTACAATATTCTCTTAATATTGTACAAGGCGCAAAAATTCACATTACCCTCAAATATCCAAACGCTTTTTGTAAAACGACAGAGCACATACAATCTTAAGGGTACTGATATTTTTGTTAAGCCAAAACATAGTACTAGTTTAAAGAGTAGGTCTACTTTAATTTATGGAATAGGTCTATGGAATGGTTTAGAAAACGATATAAAAGTTGCAAAAACAATGACTTTGTTTAAAAAAATGAATAAATTTAGGTTTCTGGAAAAATATGTATAAATTGGTTGTTTCAAATTTTATGAATGGTAAAATATGTGGATGAGTTATTTATTGTGTAATTTTTTGTTTTGAATATTGTTGTTTGAATTGATTGTTTGAATTAATTTTGTTAAAAAAGGGGCATACATAATAAGATTTTATCTTCTTCTGCTTCCTTTCATTTCATGTAATGTTTTAATTTTTATTTATGTGCAATTGTAAATAGTTTTTTTGTGTGTTCTTTTAAATTTTGAATTTGAAATGAATAAAGAATCTAAACTAAACTAAACTAAATGCAGGTAGAAACAGTGAAACACCCACACCTGCCTCCACCCTCATTTTCTCCATTCTGGGCCCTTGAGCCAGGCCCTTAAAAGAGAAATGAAAAGTGTTTTTAAGCTAATAGTAGTCTAATGAAAAGCATAAATTAAGCTTGTTGAGAAATTTTCACAAGTCAAAAATGTCATCCTAACTCAAATTTAGACTTTGCAAAGTGAAGAAATTCTCATCTGGTGTTTTTGACCCCCCTCCCCCTGCCTGCTCTCCGTCCCCTGAATATGACATAGGCAGTGCAACTGGAGTTCATCCTCATACAGTAATATTAGTGTGTGTATCTAGTTGTGGACAAAAAGGTTTCAGTGTGTATCCTCATACAGTAATATTAGTGTGTGTATCTAGTTGTGGACAAAAAGGTTTCAGTGTGTATCCTCATACAGTAATATTAGTGTGTGTATCTAGTTGTGGACAAAAAGGTTTCAGTGTGTATCCTCATACAGTAATATTAGTGTGTGTATCTAGTTGTGGACAAAAAGGTTTCAGTGTGTAGCAATTAGGGATGCAGCAAAAAAAATCTATTTTTTAAAGAATCAAGATTCTTAGTCCTGGCGATTCAGAATCGATTCTAAAAGCCCCAAAATCGATTTTAAAACTTTTTTTAAATTTTATATTGTATTTTTACCGCTCCTGTGCATTCGGCCGCTGTAGAATTTTGGCCGTGTAGGGCCACCGTAGTTAGTTAGCCAGGCAGCTCCCAATAGAGCCTGCTAGCAAGGAGGGAGACAGCATGTTTCAACTTGCTCCTTCATCTTTAAAAATCATTTTAGATCCTACTATGTTCTGGGGAAGACAGTAACTGTTTCAGGACATTTTCAACACCCCCACTTCCACGTTAGCATACGGCGCTAGCATGCTAACGTTAGCATACGGCGCTAGCATGCTAACGTTAGCATGCGGCGGCTAACGCACGGCTATTCGTATTTCCAGGATAGAAATGCCCATTAATGCACTAAATCACCAAACTGTTTTTGACAAACTAAAGTGATATCCTTCAGATTCAAAAAAGTCTTCTGCTTCCATTTTAAATGACAGACAGGAGGACAGTAATGATGGGTTTATAGCTTCAGTGTTATTGTAAGATAGCAAAGGAGGTCTTAATTGTGTCATAAAAGTGCGTCCAGAAAATGACTACAGAAATCACTGCACTTCGGCATGTAGCAGGAAAAATGTAAAAAACTATTTCTTTAAGCTACTGACTTGAAAAAAGCATACTAAGTATGTTTATGTGTGTTGTTTACTATATGAAATTCTTGTTATATCGATTTTTTCAGATTTGATTACATTTCTCCTTTAACATCCACCATCTGCTTCCCCGGGCGCACTAGATAGTACCTCTCTGCTCCACACGGGCTGTGGTAGCTCTGTGGTTGTGGGGCCACGTGTGGTAGCTCCGTGGTCTGTGGTTGAGTCAGGAAGGACATTCGGTGTAAAAAAAATTGTGACCTGCCACGGGAAAAGCAAGAACAAGTCGCGCACGCTCAAACTGATAAAAAGCAATAAAACCTTCAATTTCTGAGAAAATATTGAAAGCCGTTTTTTTTTTGCAAAATATACTACTTGAAGTTATGAAGAAACCACTCCATGTTTTAAAAAACTGTTTTGAAGTTTTTAAAGTGGTAAACTTTGTGTTAGAATTCAGCTTGTTTTCAGAGTAAAAAGGAGCTGGCCGGGATTTGCGTATCGGAAATGACATGACAAATTTTGTCATGTCTTTGTGTGTTATTTCGCTGCGACGACCCCTGAAGAAGGGAGCACTGAAATGAGAAGAAGAGCTAAAGTTGGTTTTGAAGCTATTATACTGTATAATTTGAGTGCAAACAGATCACTGATCATTTTGTTTAAATATCTAGTTTGAAAAATGTAAAAAAAAAAACCCAGAAACTTAAGGCTCAAACACAATAACAAAAAATTGACTCCATAAAAATCGAAATAAAATCCAAAATCTATAAATTTAAGATAAAACGAGAAACAAAATCCTTCAAGGAACGCCACTCATTGATACATTTATTTCCCACACTCTTATTCAGGGCGGCGCAGTAGTGCAGTGGTCAGCTCTGTTGCTTCTCAGGGTTTGAGTCTCAGCTGGGCAGTGGCAGCTGGTGGAATTTCCACTGGGGGTGGGGCTATAACGCCAAAATAGACAAAATACCAAAATATATATGTTGAAGACATTCCACACACATGCACGTATCACAGACTCATAAGTTTGCTCACTCGTGCACACGTCTGCATGCTTTATAAACTCTTTCCTTACCTGTGTAAACACAGGCACATTAATGATGGCGCGCGGCCTTTAGAATTTTCCACATCGCCTCCAGACCAGTCCTCTCTCCTTTCTACAGAGGACCCCAGCCAGCATAAACAAACCCAGCGCCGAATGCAGCAGGTCTCCTAACTATCTGCCTGATCATAATTAACGCTGCACCTCTTTTAAATGAGCTAACAGCTACGTGTACATAATACTTCAATAAGGCACATTAATGATGACTGCTGTTAGAATGTTCCACGTCACCTCCAGTCTTGGCCGGCATAAGCAAGTCAGTGCCGAATGCAGCTGCAGCGAAGGGTCTCCCAACTATCTGCCTGATCAAAATTAACGCTGCACCTCTTTTAAATGAGCTAACAGCTACGTGTACATAATACTTCAATAAGGCACATTAATGATGACTGCTGTTAGAATGTTCCACGTCACCTCGAGTCTTGGCTGGCATAAGCAAGCCAGCGCCGAATGCAGCGAAGGGTCTCCCAACTATCTGCCTGATCAAAATTAACGCTGCACCTCTTAAATGCACTGCTGTCTGACAGCTAAATGTTTTTTGGTAAATGGTAATGGTAAATGGAGCTTATTTATATAGCGCTTTCCAGCCCCGTGAGGAGCCCCAAAGCGCTTTACAATACCAACCATCCATCCATTCATTCAGACATTCATACACCGGTAGTGGTAGCCTGCCTTGCAAGGCACCATCCAGACCTACCGGGAGCAACTCGGGGTTAAGTGTCTTGCCCAGGGACACAACAACACATGGTGGGCGGGCGCGGGATTCGAACCTCCAACCTTCCTATCGGGGGTCGACTGCCATTACCACTGTGCCACGGTCGCCCCCTTTTTCACACAAAGCTGGTTGTGTCACTGCACAATCTGTTCTTGGACAATAAATAAATAAAATAAATAAAAATTAAAAATAAATAAATCTGTACTGGGAATATGGAACTGAAAGCACCATCTTTACAGTGCGCCAGTAATCAGGGTGCTGGAGCGTTGCGGCCAGAGTCTTCCTATATCTTGTATTGAAGAGGAGTTTACTACACATGTACAACTTTTACCGAGAGTCTACGATTCTTGCGCCCCCAGGGCAGAAATACGTCACCCATCAGAGACAGTGTTTTTGAAAGAAACAACTTACAGTAACTCATATTTTACTATAAAATATTATTTAAAAAAAAAAGGTGTTCAATACAGAAACAACTGGACAACTGTATTGAACGCCTTTTTTTATTTTATCATGTCCTGGATGACAATCTTCACCAGCATACTATAAAATGTTTATCTTATATATTTCAAAATATTTTTTTTATTTTATTATTTCATTAAAAAAAAGTTTTAAATGTAATATGGTGAATGGTTTGAGTGGTGGGGCGGTGCCCTAGCGCCCCCTATTGAGCAGCCACCACTGCAGCTGGGGTCTTTTTACGTTTACATGATCGCCCCAGTCATGTGTGGCTTCCTCTGGGTTTTCTCTGGTTTGCTCCTAATGTCCAACAACATTCCTGTTAGGTCAATGTAATACACTGATTTGTCCTTACACGAGCGAGTGTGTGTCATCGTTTTGTCGTCTTTGTGTTGGACCTGTGGCAGATTGTCTAAACGAATAATGTGTAACTGAAACTTTTGTTTGTTTTTATTTCAATTATCACTCTACTAAGTGACATATGGCGATAATATTGTTAATCTTAAACGTAGTACTTTTAGTTAGACTTTACGAAGCAAAACAAACAGATTGTGTTGTATTAAATAAGTAATAGAAGCTATTAAAGTAATTCTAATTAAATCAACTCTACCACTTTAATTAAAACATACCTTCCTCTCTACTGAAAAAGATTGTGCTTCCTGTCTGAGCATAATCATTGTGTATGAGCAAACTTTGTCATTTTTTCTACAATTGTTACTTTTTATATTTAAATAACCAGGTTTAGTGGAACTATTTGACATAATTAGCATAAATAACACTAACATTTAATTTCTTGAAGTGCAATTAAGTTTTAGTAATCCCTACAAAACAACAGTTAATAAGGTACTGCAGGTGAAAGGCTATACAGGTAGTCCTCGACTTACGACGGCCTCCACTTACGACATTTTGGGGTTACATCACGTATTTCATAAAAATAAAAATAAAAAATTGAAAATTGAAAATTCTTATTTTATGTGTTTAAATGTTCTTGATTTTATGTGTATAGCACTTTGTTGCAGCTGGGGTTGTTTTAAATGGCTTTATAAATAAAGTATTATTATTATTATTATTATTATTATTATTATTATTATTTTGAAGCCGCTTTACGCAGTTTCCGGCAGTTTCCGTTTAGCTTCGGATGCTACAAAACTTGTTGGAGCAAGCTGGACAGACAGCCGGCTTTGGATGGACCGTGTGTCCGATCAGAGGTTGCTGCGCTTGGATACATGAGCTGGAAACGCTCAGTGAACTCTGCGGACGTTTCAGGCGGAGGAACGGCTTCGTGGCCTTGGATGTTGGTGGGACACCGAGCTAACATGCTAACACGCGGAGGAACGGCTTTGCTGCCTCGGATGTTGGTGGGACACTGAGCTAACATGCTAACACGCGGAGGAACGGCTTTGCGGCCTCGGATGACTTGGGACCCGAAGGACCCAGGTTCGAACCCCAGTCACGGCATAACTTGTGGTGTGTTTGAGCAGCACATCTCATCCCAATTGCTCCCCGGTGCCCTTTCTATAGCTGCCCACTGCCCCACCTGGTGTTGATTGGGTTAAATGCAGAGTCAAATTTCGTCTTGTATGGAAACATACACAGATGACAAACATGTGACATTATTATTATTATGTTGGTGGGACACCGAGCTAACATGCTAAAACGTGGAGGAACGACTTCACCAGCATACCAGTAGGCCATTAACTCTTTCTCCCTTCATTATGGCTCCGAATGTATGTGTTTTTTGATCATTACCCTACATAATTATCAAAAAACACATACATTCGGAGCCATAATAGGATAGGCTAAGTGCTTGCTAAAATAAAGTACTATACGTATGAGGTGCCGTTTGGACGTATTTTCCGACTTACGTGGATTTTCGAGTTACGATCGGGCGTATAACTGTGTCGTAATTCGGGGACCACCTGTATTTTAAAACACAAACAATGATAGTTGGAAATCTTTTTGAAGATTTTTTGTTATTTTGTTCACAAAATAACAATGAAAAAGAAAAGGTCTAAATTATTTAACGCCTTTGAATAATAAAAGAGCACAACAAATTATTTAGGACAGCAGAAGGTGAAATAAACGAAACACACCGGTCATAATTGTATAAAAATTTGGATGCTCAGCGGATACTCCTGAGAAATTCCTGCCCTTGAGCAAATTTCACTGATGACCTTTAACATGGAGGAAGCAAATACACCTTTTTTTTTTCATTGTTGGAGTTGGCAGGCAGACCAAGTACGTCTTTATAAGTGAGGCTGATATCCTGTCCTGAGGCGAGGATTAGCGCTCGAGCCGTGCAGTTTTGTTAAACTGTGTGGTTTGTAAAAATATGCAGCAACGTTGGGCGGTTTGTGCAGCGGCTCTGCGTGTGGAGCCCGGAGCTTCACGCGGGAGAGGAGCTCTGCTGCAGAAGGTTTGTGGGTTTTTTGATAAAGACAAGTGCAGACCCACTAACACACACACACACTGCTGTGAGGTCGAGAGCTTTTTGCTCAGTAAAGAGCAGACTCTGTGTAAGTGGGCTCTCTCGTCGTTAGCTGATCCAGCCTCCTCCATGGCTGGTCATTTGTAAAGAGTCTCCGGCAGTCGCTCCATCTCAGGGTCCTCCCACTGTTTGCCATTCACACACACACACACACACACACACACACATACACACACACACACATCCGTGTATTTGCATCAAACCGAGGACATTGTATTGACTTCCGTTCATTTTTGTTACTGTATTTATGCCTAACCCTGACATTTTCCCTAAACTTAACCATTACTGGTCTATAGCTAACCCTCACCTGAACCAAAACTTAATTCACACCATACCTCTAAACCTAACTAGTAAAGCACAGGAGAGCTGCAAATAAAGTGAGGACCTTGACACGGTCCTCACTTTACATTAAAGACCTCACTTTGATAGTAACTACAGTATGGCACAAATGGTTCTCACTCTGTAGTAAATACAAGTACACACACACACACACACACGTCTGCGGATTCCTCTCTTTTATTATGGGAATTCCAGGCACATGTGAGGGAAGCAGATACCCCCTCCCCCTCTGTGCCGGTAACCCCCCTCATTCTCAGTGAGGCACGCCAAAGAGGGGGATGGAGGAGAAGAGGATGGGAAGCATAGTTAAACTAATTCATCAATAACCTTTATCTAATCCCTCCTTCTCCCTTTGCTTCAAGATATTCAACCAATCCACCCCCTTTCCTCTCACACACACACACATATAACACTAATACACACTGTGGCAATAAGAGTCTGTCTGAGCATGTTCAGAGAGACGGGATGAAATGAGCAGAGTGTTGCTGCTCTTGCCTCTCTACATGCGTGTGCATGCGTGTGCATGCGTGTGTGGTGTGTTTGTAAGTTGAGTCCTCTGAGGGCTGCGTGTCTTGACTATCACCCGGAGCTAAAGCAGTGATTATAGACTTGAGTCTAGGTGGGGCAGTGCAGGGCGGCGTCAGAGGCTTTGTCTCCAGTTCTCGTACAGCCCACCAGCCGAGGGAGGAGGGCTCAGGCTGTCTATCAGAGTCCGTCCTGCAGCCGTGCACATTCTGGGACAGAAAGAGTCGCCGTGTGGGGGCTGAGCCGCTCTCGCACCACCACTTTCTGACGAGGCGTCGGAGGAAGCACAAGTTCAAGAAGCTCATCAGTGTGGCAGCAAGAGGACGGCCGAGCGAGGAGCTGTCTGTTCCTGGAGTCATTCATTCTGTTGTTCTGAACAGGAAACATTCCTGTGGAGTTCAACAGCCTTTACTTTTGAGGAATTAAAAGTGCATTTGTCTTTAACAAGAAAACTGCATTTAAAGGATGAGACGTCGATGATAAAACCACTTGGAATATGGAACTTTTAATCTCCGATTTGGACTATGGGGACTGGAAACTTTGTGTTTGTGCTCAACTCTGGGTCATTCTGATAAGTATGTCACGTTTGCTCTGTGTGTGCTTTATGAGTTAGCTGCTTTTTGTGTTAAAAGTTTTATGTTTCTCAACAGGTAGTGTCACATAAACAAAAATTCAACATTAAAATTTGAATGTTATGTTTTAATTTATCAAAAAAAGGCATTCAGTACTGAAACAACTGGACTTTGTTTGTAACAGAAGACGTTTCGCTTCACATCCGGGGAGCTTTCTCAATTCAAAGAGCAGAGTTTGGTAGTAATGCTTTAAAGTCTGCGAGAAGACACACACACCTACCTATGTAAATTGAAGGCTGAGATAACACACACACATATGTAAATTGACAAATCACACCTTGATAGCAGGGACCTCTCAAACACAATTTTAATTTTTCACAGTTTTAATGTATGGCTCTAATGTTCATCACGAGGCTCAACGGTTACACATTTTCAAGGTTTTAAAGGCTTGTGTCTTGAATTTAAATGAAATTAAAACATTAATTGAAAGCGCTCTTGTGTGACATGTTAGTCCCACAACAATAAAAGCACGCCACATAAACAGCACCGTGCTCCGGAGGTGCAACAGCGGTAACGTAATTACAACGTTAGCATGTGCTGACCTCAGACAGCTGGCAGAATTAAACAGATCTGTGTCACTTCCTGATTGAATTATGTTCTTTGATTGTATTGGCTCTGTGTGTTTATGCTCACTAGCCTTACTTATGAAAAAAAAACAAAAAAAACAAAGGAAGTTATTTATCAGAGGTTAACCTTCCCCGTCTCTTCTTTTTTTGCAGCTCTTGCAGGTAACATCTCTCCAACCAGCTCAGGCACCCTCTTCAGCTCCTCAGCGGTGACAGCCAGCCCTCCACCCCCCAGCCTGTATCTGCCTGCCAACTTCAAAATGTCCAACGCACAACTGGCCTTCTTTTTGCGGGAGGCCCAGATCTCAGGACAGACAGTTGGCGGCAGCAGTAAGAGCAGCAGCAGCTCCGCCGGACATCCGCTGCAGCGCTCGGAGAGTTTTGTGGTTTTTCAGACAAAAGACCTCCCTGCCATCAACATAAGCTTCGGGCCTTTTGCCCAGGACCAGGCTTTGTCCAAGGAGCTGCTCCAGCCAGCCAGCCCTCTGGATATTCCGGGCCATTTGACGGTTGGCTGGAAGGTGCGGGCCTTTATTGTCCAAGCGAGGGTCTTCTCCAACAACCCCACCGTCCAGGTGTTCTTCTACATTGCTGGACGCGACTGGGACGACTTCAAGGCTCAGGACAACCTGCCGTGCATCCGCCTGCACGCTTTCCGCGACGTTCGTGAAATCAAGACGTCCTGCCGCCTACGAGGCAACCTGGCGCAGTGCCTGGCCCAGCTGGAACTGCCTCCGTCTTGGTTCAACACCAACGTCGCCCCTCTGGGTCGGAGGAAAGGCTCCGGCGATGGGCTTCTGGATGGGCTGACCAGCGAGACCCTTCAGGCGGAGCTCTACTACACGCTGCACGAGCCTAATGTGGACGGGGAGTGCAGCGAGGGTCAAAGAGGGGGCGGCCCGTCCCGGGGAGAGCCTCTGCCGCAGCACCCTCTGCTGCGCATCGGGAGTATCAGCCTGTACCAGGCCAGCCAGGAGCAGCTGCTGGTGGACAAACAGCTGGACAAGAACATGTTCCTCAGACTGCCAGAGAAGCCCCTGAAGCCCGGAGAGACTCTGAAGATCCTGTTGTACCTGATGCCCAACTCCACCGTTGAACAGTTCACTCTCAAGTAAGTCTGCTGTGAAAAGATGCTCTGCTCCCTCTAATCGTTTACATCCCTACTTAAACTTTGCAGCTTCAGATGCACAGCAAAGACTCAGTTTTCATTCATGTTTAATGCAGTCAGGTGCACAAGGATGATCGTTTGAACAGGCTGTTGGCTCATAGGTCAGTTTCTTCCTGTGATACACTTAGTTCTTAATGCTGATGAAGCATTCACACTATTGCGATCCATTTTTCTTCTGTACATCTTTGGTGCAATTCTCATCCCGTAATTTTCAGCTATTTCAACAAATCATAAATCAAAACATTCAGCTCTTTCAGGACAATCCTGATTTGACTTTTGGTGTTGGTGCAACTTTAGCTTTTTGAAATATTTAGCCTTTTCTGACATTTTTTTCCTCATAGAAAATGAATTGAGCTCATTTTACATCTTTTGATCTTTAGATGTGTTTACAACCTTTTTCTGCTCCTTTCACATTTTGTTCAGCTTCAGCTTCTTTCAGCTTCCTTGTGCAAATTTAAACAATTCAGTTAGGGGCCAAGATGGTGTAGAGGCAGGGCTGCCGACTTGGGACCCGAAGGACACAGGTTCAAACCCCGGCCCTGGCCACTACACACCTTGGGGTGTCTATGAGTGCACACCTAATTCCCCAGCTCCCCGGGCGCTTTCTATGGCTGCTCACTGCACCACCTGGTGGTGGTTGGGTTAAATGCAGAGACGAATGTCGTCTTGTATGGGAAACATACACAGATGACAAAAATGTGACATTTATTTATTTATTATTATTTATTTACTTTCATTTTTCTCCTTTGCTCCTTTCAGGTTCTTTCTGCTAACTACAACATGTCTTCTAACTTATTTCTGCTAATTTCATCTTATGCTCCTCTCAGCTTATTTCTGCAAGTTTCAGCTTTTTCTGTTTTTTTTTCCCAGCTATGCGGTTTTATGCTAATTTTAGCTTTTTCAGCTAATACCACTTTTTTAGGCTCTCATTTCAACTTTTTTCAGCCTAATTCAGCAAAAGTGTGCTCTCTGCACTTCCTTTTTGATAATTTAGGCAACTTTCTGCCTTTTTTGCTACTTTTCAGTACTTTTTTAATTTTATTTTTTACTAATTTCAACTTTTTTCAGATAATTTCCATATTTTGTGCTCATTTCTGACTCTTTTAGCCTAATTGGGCAAACATGTTCCACTTTCTTCTGCAAATGTAAGCTTTTTCTACTTTTCCAGCTAGCTTGTTAGCATTTTTTAGTTAATTTCAGCTCTTCTCAAACAAATTCAAGTTTTTTATGGTAATTTCTGCTACTTTCAGTCTAATTAACTTGTTTTTGCTGATTTCAGCTTGTTGTGATCCTTTAAGCTTATTTCTGCTAATTTCAGTTTATTCAGCTAGTTTTTAGCTATTTTATGCCAATTTTAGCCTTTTCAGCTAATTCCACATTTGTTTGCATTCATTTCAACTTTTTTCAGCCCAGTTAAGCAAAAATGTGCTTTGTCCAATTCCTTCTGGTCATTTAAGCTTCTTTCTTGCTTTCTAGCTATATTTCAGCATGTTTTAGCTAATTTCAGCTGTTTTTGAGCAAGGTCTAAAGCAATAAGCAGTCACCCTGCATTTTCGCTTGAAATGCAATTTCTCTAGTTTATTAATTGTATTCTTTCAGGAAGACTGTAAACAGAAACAACAGATGTCTTACATCTTGTCAAATGCACCTGGATTGGTTAATTGGAAATGCATTAAAATTACTTTTCATCATTAGAAAACATCATAATTCACATTTCATCCACAGAAGCAAAATTATCATTTTACATTAGCAGGACTCACCGTTGTTCACGTTTGTGCAGCAGCTGTTAGACAATGCATGTCGTATTCTCTATTTTAGGCCTTTAGCTCAAAAGTTGCGTTGCCATTTCTGTTCATTATGAAAAGATGTGCGTGTAATCATGTTTCTCATCCCTCTCATTAATTTCCCCTTCGCTGAGCCAAGTGATGCTCCTGCAGTAATTAAAGTCAGGTGCATAAAGAGGAAAAGTGCAACAGCACTCCAAGTTTCTCTGTTTGAAATGTTGGCTTATAACCAAAGATGATTTTATTTTAATTTTTCCTCCTGCATGAACAGTTTGCAGCAAGTGGCTGCTCAGAGCATTTTGTGTGTAAAAGGTCAAGTGGTTGTTGGGCATTGTGGGTCGAAACACTGAAACACTTTATGCTCATAATGTAGACGAAAATTCATTCAGTCCAGCCGTATTCATATTTACTTTCTTAAACACTTAACACTGAATGCTAGTAATTAAAGTGCACTATGATGGTATTTTTGTCATCCACTAATATTTTACTATAAGATCATTTTAAATTAGTGAAACATTTTTCATAACATTGATTTTCTTCATGTAATTATCAATGTAGGGTACTTAATTATAAAATTAATCTAGAAACTGAAACAGTGGTGACTAATTAGTGTTCAAGCATCAGATCACACCGTTGCCCAGGTTTTAAGTGTTTTACTTTGTATTTTTATTCCTTTTTATTACAAATTATTCTCTTACAGCCACTTTAATGACTCCGTCAAATTGAAGCTAGCCCCTGTGAGTTAGCATTTTGTTAAAATGCACATTAATATGTGACCAAATAGGTTTGCAAATCATTTAAATTCGATTTTCCACCTGAGTATATGTGGAAAATGCATTATAGCTCATAAAGTGAGCATCCATTAAAGACTCACTAATAGATAGATATCCATTAATGGTCATCAATTAACTCAGCTGCTGCGTTTTCTTGGCTGGTTCTCATAACGTTTCACAACTTGCTCTTTCAATGTGTAAAAATTGAGTTGTTTTACTTTCAGTGCATCTTTTGCAATCTATTAACTTGAATTTTTAGCTAGTGTTTTTATTTTAATTTAGATAGTGTTAGCTAATGTTCCGCTTCTTTAACAACTCGTTTTTAATTCCTGAAGCATTTTTCAGCAAAGTCTTTCAAAAGCGGTTTCTGTAATTTCATATTCAGTGTTTTCCTAGGAAATAATCCTTATTTGTAGCCTTTCTTACAGTGGTTTTGATTTTAACAGCTGTAAATTATGTTTTTCTGTGTTAAACCTCTGAAAATGACCTGCTGGCAGTAAATGCTGCTGAGGAATGGGAGTGTCAGCTTAGCTTCCTGGTCTTGCTTGTTGACACAGAATTTAAGGTTAAATAAACAGTTTGCACTTGACAAAGCTGGAGGAGAGCAAGTTTTTCTCTTGCTTGTGGAAGTAAAAGCCTTAAAGAAGAGAAGAAACGGCAGGACCTCGTTATGAACTTAGAAACGATGATGAAACACTCTGTAAAGACGATTGTTGTAATGTTTTACAGGCTTTAATGTGGAGATTTGCAGAGTCTTAACGGAGACCCAGTTACTCATAAAATCCCAGCACAAAGCTGGTGGAGTTTCTGCCTGCAGATGTGATTTATTAGGAGTTTCATACAGTGGAGCATTTTACAGGTAATGACTCGAACTGATAGGAACAGGTTCACTTTTGAACAAGTTGCAGTAGCACAGTAATCAAGCTGATTTCTCTTCTGCAAGCACACACAAAAAATATGAAATCGCCAAATCAGCTGCTGCACTTGTGATCACTTTATAAGAAAGTTTCCTTTCTAACATTGGGTGCCACAGCAAATTCATTCATTCATTCAACCTTTATTTAGTCAGGTAAATCTTTTGAACCTCATGGGCTCATTTACGAAAGCGACCTGCTAAAACTAAAGAACAATGAACAGCAGTGGTAGAATTTCCTTAAACAATAAACAATAAACAAACAAACAATAAACAATAGAAAACAAAAGAGAAAAAAAATATATATATATATAGTGTATATATATATTTTTTTTAACAAAGTATCAAAAAACTAGCAAAACATTATAAGGTATATGTATAAAATCAAAGACAGGAACATATCTGCATTGGTAAATCAAAGATAGCTGTCACTTTGGCTTGACTGTTGCTATTGTTTATCATCTGGGTGTCCAAAAAACTTCTTAAACAAGACTTCAGCTTATCCAAAATGCTTCTGCAACTGAAGTTAGGAGGAGACGCATATCTCTCCAGTTTTATATTCTCTCCATTGGCTACCTGTCAAATTCAGAATCTTCCTTCTAATCTACAAAGCCCTCAACAGCCTAGCTCCATCTTATATTACAGATCTTATTGTTCCTAACTTTCCTAACAGAGCCCTTCATTCTCAGACTGCAGGTTTACTGGTGCTTCCTAGAGATTCCAAAAGTTGAATGGGAGGAAGATCTTTCAGTTATCAGGCTCCTCTCTTGTGGAACCAACTTCCAGTTTCTGTCCGTGAGGCTGACACATTGTCCAGTTTTAAGACTTAAGACTTTTGTTTTTGATAAATCCTGTAAGCCCCTTTCATAAGTCAAATCCGCGCTATTGCCGCACAGACCAGTCCGGCTTTAACCCTCCCCGGGTCATTCATAAGACCACAGTTGAATGCGGGTAGGTCCCGCTCACATGAACGTGTTCAGAAATGAACCTGGAGCGTGGAGCTGAGCTGAACTGGACCGCGACGTATTTATTGTGGGACAGACGTCAGACATGTACAAGTTGTCGTGTCGTGTCATTTTTAATATTTCCTCAGTAATAAATGTACAACTCCCTGACGTCTCCCTACAGCGCACGCACACACACACACACAGCGCCGTTGCGAGAGAGAGAGAGAGA
>JBBPBX010030271.1:23956-35296 GCA_038048925.1 Garcialebias charrua
CAGACAAGTTTTAATGGTAAATGGTAAATGGAGCTTATTTATACAGTGCTTTCCAGCCCCCTGTGAGGGACCCCAAAGCGCTTTACAATACCAGCCATCCACCCATTCATACACACATTCATACACCGTTTTAGTTTTTTAGTTTTCTACATTCCATTTTATTTTCACTTGTTATTCTCAATTTGTATGCATCGTTTATGATTGACTACTGCTGACTTTGTTGTCCACTGTTGTCATCACTTTTTGTTAAGAAATCAGGTCTCTCTTGTAAATGAGTCCCCGAGGCTCAACGGGATTAACCTGTATAAATAAAGGTTGAATGAATGTGTTTCAGGCATTTGTGAGTTGTGGTTTATCATGTCTTATGTATATCTTTACAATCTTATCTGGCACCTATTTATAGCTCACCACTAAAGGCAAAAGGGCATTTTTTTTTTACCTGTGTCTGTGTATGTGTGCGTTCATTTATGTGGTGTGTGTGTAGCCCCTCCTCCAAGATGGCCGCTGATCATCAACACCTGGCGGTCATCAACCTGATGAAGATCTCTTCCTACTTAAGGCTGCAGTCCAGTGCTACTCTTTGCTGGAGCATATCACCATCTCATGGTGTTTGTGCTTCTGGCCTGAACTTTGTGATTAGAAAAGGTTATTTACCTGTTTCTCTTGGCACGTGTTCTTAACTCCTCAGCTCTGATTCTCCTGGTTCTGCCTTGGTTCTCCTCGTGACCCATCCTGGTTCTCCCCGTGACCCATCCTGGTTCTCCTTGTGCTCTGACCTGGTTTTCCTTGTGACCCATCCTGGTTCTCCCCGTGACCTGTTCTGGTTCTCTGGTTCTCACGCATGTTGGTGCGTGACTTAAGCCTGTATAAAACTTCTCGTTCTCACACGCTTCCATTCAGAATTGAAAAAGACTTCTGGACAGAAGTCGAAACGTTTTCTGCAACAAATAAAGTCCAGTTGATCCTGTATTGAATGCCTTTTTTGATTTGTTCTGGTTCTCCTCGTGCTCTGACCTGGTTCTCCTCGTGACCCATCCCAGTTCTCCTCGTGACCCATCCCAGTTCTCCTCGTGACCCATTCTGGTTCTCCTCATGCCTTGTCCTCACCAGTTGCCTGCCATCCTCATCCAACTGGACTCCGGACCTGTTCTTCTCTGCAGCTTTCCTAAGGATTGGAGGTTGGACCGAACATTGCCCCTCAACCTGTAAGAGAGAAGGCAACATCAAATTACTGCCTGTTCTCCTGCAAACCCCCTCTGACCATCTTCGCCCTCTTTCCGGAGCTGCAGAGAAGCTTTCGTAAAGTCACTCACTCTAAATAATAAACTTTTATTTTGTATCTGACTTTGTCTGGCTCGTTACGGGTCTCATACTAATCTGGGTTCCTTGAGTTATAACAAAACTAAGGTTTCTTTTGTTAAAAACCTGTTGGAAAGACTACCAAACCACCATTGAAGCAGAAAAAAATACTTCTCCCAAATCATTGCTTCATACAGTCATAATCCCTGTGTTCCATTACCATAAACTTAATTTTAAATGTACCTCAGTCTGCCAGCACGGAGGCCTCTATAGACATCTGTAACAACTTTATCAGATACTTTGTTAAGGTAGAGTCTATTAGGTCATCATTCCTTGCTCCACAGCCGAACCCAGTCTTTGTCCCTTGCTTAGCTATCTTCGTGCAGTTTGAACCCATTTCACTCCCATTTTTAAACAAAGTCGTTGGCCACATGAAACCCTCCGGTTCCCCTGTTGATCCCATCCCTGCGTCCTTTTTTAAACAAGTTTTACCCATGATTGGACCCTCTGTTCTTGCTATTATAAATAGTAATCTTGCTACAAGTGGTCCCTGATATTTTCAAACATGCAGTAGTTACCGTATTCGCCGACGTATAAGTCGCACCGGAGTATAAGTCGCACCAACCTAATTATGCCCAATTAAATGGAAAAATCAATGTATAAGTCGCACCGGCCTATAGGTCGCACCTCACGTGAACTGGTGTTTTGCCCAAAATGGACTGGCTGCCAAATTGTTTGGAAGGACTTTTGACAAGATTATCACATAAAAACTACAGTATTTTGTTTGATGTGTCTTAGTTGAACTTTTCATTAATAAATGAACATTATTTTGGACTGGCTGCCAAATTGTTTGGAAGGACTTTTGACAAGATTATCACATAAAAACTACAGTATTTTGTTTGATGTGTCTTAGTTGAACTTTTCATTAATAAATGAACATTATTTTGGACTGGCTGCCAAATTGTTTGGAAGGACTTTTGACAAGATTATCACATAAAAACTACAGTATTTTGTTTGATGTGTCTTAGTTGAACTTTTCATTAATAAATGAACATAATTTTTGTATATTTTGTGTCTTTCATCATTTATCTTTAAAGATAAACACATAAAAATATATTTTTATTAGCTGACATTACAGTAAAAAACGTGTCTCAGTTTAAAATGATGACAGAAACAGATACTGTATTTATTTTATGGTTTTTATTTATTTATTCAAAACCATTGAAGTCTTCATCTTCTGTGTCACTGCACCATTTTTGGACCAGGCAGATGTCAACAGTGTAGGTACTATAAAGGGTTTCTTAGCGCCCATAGCGGCCGAAACTGGTACTGCACCATTTTTTGAGCTTTTGACCAAAGTCACATTATGACCAAAATGTTGGAAAAATCGACGTATAAAGCCCCCAGTATACTGTTCTTTGTGCCCAGCGCCGCTGGACTGGCATGAGCTGCGCGCAGGCAGTTCATATTATACTCTGTGCAAGCGCAGCTCTCTGGAGTACAGGCTACAGGACAAATTGAGGTCGCTGATTGGTCATTTGCTGACACGCGAGGCAGTTTATCGACGCGCGCGCGTAGGCATAGTAAAATTTGAGCTTGGCGCGTTCACGCCCGCAATCAAAGGCTTTTGCCGCGGCGCTCCCACGGCGCTCCCACGGCGCTGAGCGGCGTGAGGCAAAAGAAACAGGTATATTGGGGCCTTAAGTCGCACCGGCCTATAAATCGCAGGGCTTAGAAATGTAGGCAAAAAGGTGCGACTTATACGCCGGCGAATACGGTAATCCATTATTAAAAAACCTGGACTTGACCCTTCAACTTGTTCAATTTCAGATCAATCTCGAAACTTGCCTTTCTGTCCAAAATCCTGAAGAAAATATCTGATAATTCTCAATCAGAGTCAGAGTCAGAGTCAGAGTCAGAGTCAGAGTCCGTTTTTCAGAACGGACCGGTGCATCGAGACTACGGGGAAAACGCGAGGTGGAGGTGTCTGCATTTACGTTAACAAAGACTGGTGCACGAACTGTGCCGTTATCAGCAGGATCTGCTCAGCTGCTGTGGAGCTTTTAACAATAAGATGTCGCCCACATTATCTTCCCCGCGACTATTCAGCGATAATAATAAGCAATGTTTACATACCCCCCGATGCTAATGCTAAAGTCGCCCAGGAAGAAATTCATGAGTTACTCACCTCGCTGCAGTGTAAATATCCTGAGGGGTTTTTCATTGTTTCCGGGGACTTCAATCACGTGGATTTACGTGCCATCCTTCCAACCTTCAATCAGCACGTTTTCACAGAAACACGAGGAAATAAGACATTAGACCAGGTCTACACGAATGTGAAGGGGGCGTACACGGCGAAGCCACGCCCACCGATCGGGGCTTCCGACCATCGCTCCCTGCTATTGGTCCCTAGACAGCTCCCCCCACTCCGACGTTCGATGCCAGAACAAAGAGTGATCACATCGTGGCGCCAAGATAGTTCCCCCATGCTAAGAGACTGCTTTGAAAACACAAACTGGTCTGTCTTCAAAGAGGCAGCTACGAATGGAAATTCAATTGACCTGGAGCTTTATGCTTCCTCTGTCCTGGGTTACATCAGTACATGTGCTGAAAATGTATCCATAAGAAAGTGTGTTAAATTTTACCCCAATCAAAAACCCTGGCTAAATAAGGATGTCCGCACCCTGCTGGCAGCCAGGGACACTGCATTCAAGTCTAAAGATACTGAGGAGTTGAGAAAGTGCAGGAGAGAACTGGATGATGGCATAAAGAAGGCCAAAGCCGCGTATGCACAGAGGATCGAGGGACAGTTCACCTCACATGATCCAAGGAGCATGTGGCAGGGCATCAAATGCTTAACAGACTACAAGGGCAAAAGCAAACAATGCCCCAGGGACCCATCCCTGCCTGATGCCCTCAATAAGTTTTATGCACGTTTTGATGATCCAAACAGACCAACTAGCACCAGACTCACCTCATCACCAGACGAGGAGCACCTCAAAGTGACCGCAGCAGAAGTGAGAGGCAGTCTCAGAAGGATCAACCCTCATAAAGCTACGGGTCCAGACAACATCCCAGGGAAAGTTCTGAAGGAATGTGCGGACCAGCTCTGTGAGGTGCTGGCTGACATCTTCACCACCTCACTTGCACTGGAGTCAGTTCCCACCTGCCTGAAGACCGCCACCATCATCCCAGTCCCAAAAAGCTCCACAGTGACTGGTCTGAATGACTATAGACCGGTGGCTCTCACCCCGATAGTCGCTAAATGTTTTGAGAAACTGGTCATGTCCCACATCAAGACAGCCGTCAACATCAACGAGGACCCTCATCAATATGCATATCGTGAGAACCGATCAACAGAGGACGCCATCTCCTCCGTGGTCCACACTGCTCTCACCCACCTGGATCAGAAGGACTCATACGTGCGTCTGCTCTTTGTGGACTTCACATCTGCCTTCAACACCATGATCCCCCAAACTCTGATAGACAAACTATCCACACTTGGACTAAGCCCCTCTATTTGTAACTGGGTCTTAGACTTCTTAACAGACAGACCACAGTCCGTGAAGATCCACAACTTCTCCTCCTCCACCATCACCCTCAGCACTGGCTCTCCTCAGGGATGTGTGCTGAGCCCTCTTCTGTTCACTCTGCTCACATATGATTGTATAGCCACACATCCAGGCTGTCATATTGTTAAGTTTGCAGATGATACAGCTGTGGTGGGATGCATCACAGATAATGATGAATCCAGCTACAGACAGGAGGTGGAACATCTGGAGAGCTGGTGCAAAGAGAACAACCTTCACATGAATGTGAAGAAGACGAAGGAGATGATTGTGGACTTCAGAAGGAACAAACACACCCACACCCCACTGTATATAGGTGGATCTGCGGTGGAGGTGGTCTCCAGCTACAAATACCTGGGTGTACACTTGAATGATAACCTCAGCTGGAGCAATAACACCACCAGCCTGATCAAGAAAGGTCATCAGAGACTCTACTTCCTCAGACGGCTGAGACGAGCCGGTCTGAGAAGCCCAGTCCTCACCTCGTTCTACAGGTGTGCAGTGGAGAGCGTCCTGTGCTCCAGCATCAACGTGTGGCATGGAGGCTGCACAGTTGCAGAGAGAAAAGCTCTGCAGAGAGTGGTGAAGGCTGCACAGAAGTCTGTGGGAGTCAGTCTCCCCACCATCACAGACATTTACACCTCCAGATGCAGAAAAAGAGCCACCTGCATCATGAAAGACCTCACTCACCCAGCACACTCACTCTTTGCACCACTCCCCTCGGGACGGAGGTTGAGGAGCATCAAATGTAGAACCACTAGACTGAGAAACAGCTTCTACCCTGAGGCTGTCAGACTCATGAATAAATAAATAATAAGAATAAACACTGCAAAATGTCACATCATACTGATACTGTACTGATCTGTTTCTTGTTGCTGCGTTCATCTGTGACCATCTGTTTCTTGTTGCTGCGTTCATCTGTGACCATCTGCTCATGTTCGTGCTGCTGTTTATAATGATGTTTTTCTACTACATTAGGGCTTAGTGTATTACTAGCTGATGTGATGTCTCTCTTAGTTAATCCTAGATGTTATTATTGTATTTCTCTTGCATTTGTTGTTGGATGTAACTGGGACCCTGTGTACATAATCTCGTTTTCAACACATGTACTACATGCGGTGCAAATGACAATAAATTCTCTCTGACTCTGACTCTGACTCTGAAAATATCTGATAATTCTCAATCAGGTCATCTGGACAGTTTCTTTTTAGTAGAAACGTTTCACCCTCATTCCAGAGGGCTTCATCAGTCAGAGTAGTCAGGAGCATGAACTTTCTTGTCCTGAAGAAAATAATTTTATTCAATGAGTTCAATGAGTCTATTCTGTTTTTGAATGGGATCAGAATTTTCGGGCTCTTTCAGATTGGTTTTAAACAACTTCACAGCATGGAAACAATGTTAGTGAGGCATCAACGTTCATGCTTAGTTATCTAGGTACCAAATCCAATAATGCTCATTCAGGTCATCTGGACATTTTCTTATTTGTAAAAAGACATTTTGCCCTCTATCCAGAGAGTTTTATCAGTCTGAGTCCCAAGTAAACTGATTTCCCACCAGGCAGTACACTCCTTAAGTGGACCAAGCAGTTTGCTGGAGATAAGTTGGTTTCTAGGTGTTGTCCTGTTCCCTGTCAACTGCTCCCAGGCAGGCAGCCACAGCCAAAGTGGTTCAAGGCATCAAAGTTCATGCTCAATCATCCATGTACTGTACTATTAGTGAGGGTAATGATATTCTGGTTTCAAATGATTCTGGTCAATTTGTGGTACTTGTACTCCTGGACTTTACTGCTGCTTGTGATACTGTTGACCACTGTATCCTTATATTGCAGCTGGAACACTGGGTTGGGATTACAGGTGCTGCATTAGAATGGTTCCACTCATACCTGAGTGACAGGAGTTTTGTGTCAAGGTTACCGGTAGTAATAATGTATCCACTTCAATGCCTCTTTCCTGCGGGGTCCCACAGGGCTCGATTGTTGGCCCCTTCTGTTCTCACTCTATTCACTCCCACTGGGGTCTATCCTGAGGAAACACGGTCTTTCATTCCATTGTTATGCAGATGACTGTCAGATTTACCTGCCTGTGAAACCAGCAAGTGCTTGCTCCATTTACCCTCTCCTAAAATGTATGGACAACATTAAGATATGGATGGCTTCAAATTTCTTAAGTTTTAATGATCAGAAGACTGAAGTCATCGTCTTCAGCCCTAGCTCAACCATTGCCTTTGATCCTGTAAACCTGGACTCACTTCAACCATATTGTAAGCAGTATGGTAAAAGTCTTGGGATGGTTTTAGTCTTTGACCAAGTTTGACAAACAAATCAACTCTGTTCTGCAGAAAAGCCTCTTCCATTTAAGGCATGTAGCCAAGCTCAAACCAGTTTTGTCCAGACCCAACCTCGAGAAACTAGTCCATGCCTTTATCATGACCTGATTGGACTACTGTAATGCACTGGTCAGCCAGGCCTCCATCTCATGTCTCCACCTCATCCAGAATGCTGCTGCTCAGCTCTGAACTGGAACTCATAGGTTTGATCAAATTACATCAGTTCTGTCCTCCCTTCACTGGATCCCTGTGTGTACTAGAATAGATTTTAAAATTCTTCTGTTGACCTATAAGTGCCTAAATGACCTCACACCCCTTTATCTCTCTGAGCTACTGTAACCATATGTTCTCTCTCAGGCCCTGAGATCATCTAGCTGCTTTTGGCTGTTCCAAAAACAAGATTGAAGCTCAGAGGTGATCGGGCATTTTCAATTATGAGCCCCAAACTCTGGAACAATCTGTCCCCCAACATTAGGCAGGCCACCTCCCTTCCTATGTTCAAATCTCTGCTAAAAACACATCTGTTTTCTCAGGCATTTCACAGTGTGAGCTGATTTATTTATTTATTTTTGTTCTGTGTTCCTATATGTTTTTATTGCTTTCAATTAATATTTCAGTATTATTATTAGTGTGTTATTTTTTTCCATTAATTTTACTCTCACTGATGTTATTGTTATGAACTTTGTTAACAGCTTCTGTTTTAAATGTGCTCTATAAATAATGTTGACTTGACTTGACTTGATTTGCTTTGTACGGAGTATGAACAGACCTTTAGGAAACACAAAAACACTATAACTTGGTAAACAATATTATAGAGGTTTAATTTGTTGTGTTAGTACTGTAGCTGAGAGTCATTGTCAATGCACACTCTAAATGCAAACATCTTTTAGGATCATACACGATGCTACACATGTTTTATTATTATTATTTTTAAGTTTACTATAACAGAGTAACACCTCATAATACTGCATGATGGTTAGTTTAAGACTATAGGATCACAGCAGACAACATCGATATGCATTCCTTTAAGAAATGCTAAACTTTTGATTTCTAGTTGCACTGATTTCGATGAATTTAATCTTTACGAAGAGTTTAATTAAGTATGCCTTACAGTGTTGTTTTGTTCTCGCTGCATTTCAGAAGCTTTGGCAAGCTGTGACACGTCCGGAAAATGTAAGAACAACAAGTTAAAGAGATATGTGAGGTGCTCTTTTGTGTTCAGCCCTCAAAGAAGAAAAATAAACTTTCAAGTGTTGTAGATAACAAGGTTAAAGAACTGTGACTAATGTTAGATGCAGCTGCTGCATATACAAACAGGAAAAGATTGTGTTTTCCATTTTGTTTAAAATGGATATATTTGTTTAAATGGATGTTTTTTCGAGGTGCCCAACTGAAGGTAAATTTTCACCTCTCTATAGTCTGCTGACAGTACTTGCTTTGGTAACACTTTGACAGAGCACTCCCCTTCCATGACATTTCTCTGTGAACTTCTTCGATCGGTTGCCAAAGGAACCGGGCTCTGTAAGTTGCAGAGGACAGTGAGATGTAGAACCCCCAGAGGGTGAGTAACTGATTTTACTGCCCACAGAAACTCCTCTTTATGTGAGTAATGCACATGTAAAGACCAAACCAAGAGTTGGAATTTTCCTTTGAAGTTTAGTCATCTATACTGAAGAGCGCTGCTGAATATTCACTTATTTTATTGGTTTAATTAAGTAAATGTGAACATAAAAGGCATTTATTATTATAGTCATTGCTGGCTCCCCCCCCAACATATCTGGTATGCTTGTGAGAAACAGCTACTGTATTTAGAGGCTCTGTTAGTGGCAAGGTGGATGACCATGTACATCTGAATGCTTTTCTTTCTTTATAAGACTAATCATAATAAAATATATAAAACATTATCAGAGTCAGAGATTCTTTATTGTCATTTGCACCGCATGTGGTACATGTGATGAAACGAGATTATGTACACAGGGTCCCAGTTACATCCAACAATAAAATGTAAAAGAAAAACAGTAATAACATCTAAGATATGACTAAGAAAAACATCAGCTAACAATACACTAAGCACTAATGTAATAGCTGAACTATGAGCTGAACCTAACAATTTTCAGTCAGGTAATCTGGACAATTAATGTTTTGTTTGTGCTGAAACGTTTCACCTTCCATCCAGAAGGCTTCATCAGTCAAGAAAACACACAACACAAAACTGATTCAGATTTGTGATCCTTAACTGATGAAGCCTTCTGGATGGGAGGTGAAACGTTTCAGCACACACAAAACAAGAAACTGTCCAGATGACCTGACTGAAAATTGTTGGATAGTATACCTGGATTATTGAGCATGGACTTTGTTGATTATGAGCTGAACAAAAGCAACATAGAGTTGTGCTATTTTCTCTTTATTTCTATTTCTTCTGGATATTTTATGAAAAAAAAAAATCAAAACAAGGGTCTCAGAATGGGTCAAAAATACTTCTAACTTTACTGTTTAAAATACAGTACAATTTCATTATTTCGAAGTTTTTCTTAATTTTGAGTCTAAAGCAATTTCTTTTGAGCAAGAATATTGATCAAACGAGATGCTTTTTTAATAGAAAATTTTAATGTGTTAAATTTAAAAGACACATGCATTATTACCTCACTGTTAGATAAATATTTGATTAACATTTAGTATCAGATTAGACTCGGAGAGGCTCGATAGAAGAGGGAAATACTGATATCAAGTATTAATGGTTTTAATTATTAACGGCTGAGAAGGTGAGAGATTAATTAGTTATTGAATATTTGGGACTTTGATTATCACTGACATTTAATTTGGAAGAATAACGTTATCGTTTTGAAAATAGTTTAGCCCAAAGCTGGTGCATCAGTTATTGGCAAATCAGCACAGTAGACACAAAGTTCATCATATAATTTTACCTTGTCACAGAAAGTTTAAACAGAATAAATTCTGTAAAATCCAAACAGGTTTTTTCAGGTTATCTTTGGAAGTATACTTGTACAGTACTCACTGAACAAGCGATCCACCAATGTCCACTGTGAGGAATTCGAATAGTAAATGTTTGTAGTTTTGGAAATGAGCATTTTTCTAGACTAGCACTAAACAGGGAATGCAAGTTTCATGTTTTTCGTGTAAGATATTTAAGTAGGCAAGAGTTAACACTGATAGATCTATTAGATTTTTTTTGGCAGTGCAAGGAGACAGATAGTGAGTTTAGAAAGCAAATTTTTCTACCATCAGGCATAGGTCCGGGCGATATCTCGATATTTTTAGATATAGAGATTTTTTTTGACAATATAAGTTGAGACTATCTCGATATAAACAACATAGTTTTATACTTGGAAATCCAGCCGTCTTTCTCCTAGGCAGCCCCCCTCCTTCTACACACAGCCATCTGCTGCACTCCCCCTCCCCTTCCTGCTTCTCCAGTGGGCAGGCACTCGGGCAGAAGGAGATGTTTAGTAAACACAGCAGCTAGCGCACATATGTCAAAGTCAAGGCCCACGGGCCAGATCTGGCCCGCATATTAATTATCTATGGCCCCCTGGATGATATTTAATTACTATTCGAAATGGCCCGCAGGCCACAGCTGCCAACTGGTGTTTTACACAAACCAACACTACATTCCCCACAATGCAACAGTAGTAGGGGTGGGGCCGATCCGATCCGGAGTCGTCTCTCATGAACCCAGAGTAATAAGACCCACCTCACATCACATTCAAAGTCAAGTCAAAGTCAACTTTATTGTCAGAACTGCAATATGTACAGGACATACACAGGATTGAAATTGCGTTTCTCTCAGTCCCTCGGTGCAACAGTAACCATTTAAACACTAAAACACTGAAACATTTAATAAACATAAGCATAAAATAGTAAAAGTGTAACACTGTCCTGAGTTTTTGCATAGTAGTATAAAAGTATGAAAATTTACACCAACACTAAAACACTAAACATTTAATGAACATAAGCATAAAATGAAATAATAAAAGTGTAATACTGTCCTGAGTTTTTGCATAGTAGTATAAAAAGTATATCTATAAAATAAACTGAAGGTTCTAGCATTGACATTTGCAAAGAGTGGCAAAGCAGCATATGAGTTAATGTACACAGTATATGTATGAGGTAGTTGATGTTGGTATAG